>CASHTH010001223.1:0-70464 GCA_030341885.1 Geodia barretti | reverse complement strand
CACTACAAAGTTCGGATTCGTTCTCATCGGCGTTGGGTATAATTATTACAAATTTCAGACTCTGCCTGACCGGGAGAAAGGTTTTTCCTGGCTGCCTCCCCCATAATTCCGACGCCCGCCCCGCGTCTATTGCAAACAAAGAGGCTGTGTGTCCTGGTGAAGCCGGCCGTCCAGACACACAACGGACGGGCTTCACCATCAAGTCGCCCAACTCTCCTCGGTGCTCGCATCCCTTCGGACTTCTTCGGAGCTCAGCTTCCTCCTGTCGCCGAAAGGAAGGGCAGCTCCATCACGCCACGATGGTACACAGAGCACTCATACTAAGTAATACTAAGGGTGTTCCCTGTGCAAACATTGTTGTCGTTGGTACAATACTCATGTTCTAGAGGATAAGTCAAGTGTTTTGAATTTGTACAACCCCAAGCTCTCGGGGGGCGGGTACGTCAGATATAACCTGGTTTTTTTTGGTTGGCTTGCGTTGTGTGTTCTTGTGCTAAGGGGATTTGTCCGGTTTTTTCGTTTCTGGTACTGGGCGACGTCGGGGACGGCAGTGTAGTCCCTCGATCTTAGGGATCCCTGCTGGAGTGATTTACGCCATCAAGAACATGCACCGCAGTCTAGCCAGACTTTACTTCCACTGTCACCACGTTCGCTAGCTCACCACCACCCATTGTATAGAAATCTGCATTTTCATATCGCCCATTGTAATGTAGACTTCAAGATGGTATATCACACATAAAAGGTAGTAGCCATAGTCCACAGGGTCTGCTTTTCTTGTAACACACGAAGTCTGCTGGAGAAGGCAAAGTGCACACTTGCCGCTGAATAGAGTGGACCAACTTTACCAGTCGTCACCGCAGTCTCCGCGCCTCTCGCTCGGACTCCAGCAGACAAAGGACGTCTCCCTCACGAACTGGACCCTTCACGTTCCTAATGATGGTCCGCCCATCGTCCAGGAACTCTACCCGAACCTGCACGGCGTGGCGATAGTAGCTGAAAGACATTTAGTTGGCAGGCGGAGACTTACCTGCGTACACTGACCTTGGGATCCAGTGCGGCCTATTATTTTGATGACCTAAAGAAGAGGTGAGTGAGGAACACGCTGGACGCCTTCTACGTGTCTTACTTTGGCGTATCTTGGCTTGTCCATCTGTGTTACCTGCTATAGTGAGCACCAATTAGAACAAACACGCGGCACAAGCGCACCGTTTTCTTTTGGCGCTTATCCTAGCGCGAGCGCGCGTATACTGCTAACTAAAGGAAAGTGCAAAAAGACATTGTGATGAGGTAAAATGAGAGGAGAGGGAGTGTGCAACAAGTTCACAGCTGAGTGCTCTTCTTCTCGCTGTAGACAGGGAGAGGCTGAGGATAGCCCAGGGAGAAGGTGGGCGGAGACTGCAGCTGAGGAGACATCATCATCATCTTCTCCTTCCTCACCTCCACTGCCATCAGCTGAGACTGACCCAAAGAGAGGGGGGTTCATACTTTGAGGATTATCACCCCACTTCCTTACCCACCCACTTCTAAAATTCTATGTACATAATTATAATTTCACGGTTTGACAGAACTGGCAATATTGTTAAACCCACAATGTGTATAATACCTCTCTCTTTTTAGTGCCAGTCTCCTGGTTGGTAGTCTCCACCTCATCAGACAGAAGTCCAGAGCAGCAGCAGGTGACGATGGCCACTAGAATGAGTCCAACGCCAACCAGAGACAGGAGTCCTCCCTCCCGTGGTGTACTTCCAAGGACAAGACACGCGGTATGTGGTCGCCCCATCTCCCCCCTTCTCCTCTTCCTCCGCCTCCGGTTTTGAAGGTCTTCCAGCCTCTCTGCATACCCAAGGCCTGAGGACACACTCAAGGTGAAGCAGAGTGACCTCAAGAAACTTACCATCAACAATACTCTCGCCATATTCTATCTCCACCGATCCTTCCTGTGCACACAAAACAAGCACATCTCACTCACTCTATACCCACACATCCAGTAAGGTTGAGGGCTCACATTTTCCTCAATGATGACAAACGCGGATACTTTTCCTCCTCCAGGCAGCAGTTGGTACATGCTCTCTGCTTGCTGTGTCAGCATTTCCATCTGGCCGTCACCGTTTGGTAGCTGGCTGCTGATCGCTTCAAACAATTCCATGACTAAACCAAACTCCTTGGTCCCTCCTGTGGTCTGGTAGATTTGGTCTCTATTTGGTACCTTTTGGTCTATGGTTGTCACGTTGCAGCCTGTCTGGCAGGCATACAAGTGACCGTCGGAGCCATACGCTTCTTTACATGCTGTGGGGAAAGGGGAAATGACAGGAAATTGAAGGGGTCTGGGACAATTAGGTCTCTCTTACTGGACAGGCAAAAGGAGCGATCTGGTGCAAATGGCCAGGACATTAGAGCGTCCATGACGGCCATACGACAGCCTCTGGTACACGCACAGTGGTCATCGGGCTGTGCGGAGAAGACAGCGAGATTGAACAAGGAAGAAGAGAGACGTATAAAGAGAACGTACCTCGGGGTACGTGTGTTTAGGGTAGGTAGCGGCGCAATAGTCAGAGCACGTCTCGTCCTGGACCTGGAACTCCACCTTACCCTCTCCCTCTGCCAGGCAACAGGCGCCCAGTCCAACTACCAACACGAGAAGAACGGACACCCGCATCTCTCTCCCCGATCTGCTAACTCCGTATATCCTCCGGATATTGCGGTAGCGGAAATCGTAACGTGAAACCGGAAGTATCTGCACGAAGCAAAGCGGGCGGATCAGCACTTGAAAGGATTCTGAAGCAAACAAACAGCAGCTATATAATATAGCAGCCCTGCAGTTGAGCCTCTCAGCAACAAAGTTGTGACGGTGGGGAGCCATGAAGCTAACACTGGTCTTTTGTGGCCTGCTCTGTGCAGTAACAGCGATCCCGGGCACGCCTGTGAGTCCAGCTAGCTATCCTGCGTGGAGTTTTGAAGATGTTGGGCTACTTTCCTCTTTTCCTTAGTCTACAGACCCGTCTGCATATGACTTGCGCTACAGAATACCGACCGGTTGTGATCCTACGACCAACTGTACGTATTTCGTGGGTCTGGAAGTGAACGCGAATGACTCCAGCTACCTCGATGTCTTTCTCACTGCACCGGTGGCTGGCTGGGTCGCCGTGGGCTTTTCACCCACTCCCAGTATGGTACGTGTTGAAACTAGAGCAGGTATGCAGTAGCTGCAGCGGTTGAGAGCTGGATCTTTTAGCCCGATAGTGATGTCTTTGGCTGCATTGTGCGGGACTCTGAGGTAGAGGCAATTGACACGTACAACGTCCCCACAGGCGCAAACAACAATCGTTTGGATCCCGAGGTTGGTTTCTGCTTGTCTTGTCTCATCGTGTATACTAATAAATGCTGTCTTCTCGGGCTCAGCAAGGTGATATAGTATTTAGCAATGGAACTCTGGAGAATGGAAGGATCACTTGCACGTAAGTCCACAAACAGCCTCTCAGGACCCAGGAGTATCTCTGTCTTGTCTTCTTCATCTGTCCTCAGCTTCAGTCGACTCATTGCAGGCGATCAGAGCCCCTCAGTTGACCGGAATCTCAACAACAGCTGGTTCCTCCTCTCTGGATTTAACATCAATGGAAGAAGTGAGTGCTCTTCTTACCCTACCACCTTCTTTATGATTCCAGCACACACACACCACAGCTGCTGATGATGTTGGCTTCAGCGTGCATAGGTTTACGACAGGTGTCGACCTGCCAAGAGCCCTTGCCACAGAGATGGTCAATCCAGTGATGGCGGAGGGCGAGCTGCCTCTCATGATGGCACAAACTGAGTGTCCCACTAATGTTCCTCCTCCTGTACGTCACCCTCTATCTAGAGCTAGAGCTTCAGGACACTCTTTAGTGGTGTCCTGATTCAGTTCAGGACACTCTCTAGTGGTGTCCTGATTCAGTTCAGGACACTCTTTAGTGGTGTCCTGATTCAGTTCAGGACACTCTCTAGTGGTGCCCTGATTCAGTTCAGGACACTCTCTAGTGGTGTCCTGATTCAGTTCAGGACACTCTCTAGTGGTGCCCTGATTCAGTTCAGGGCACTCTTTAGTGGTGTTCTGGTCAGTTGTTAGTATCTCCTTTGATTCTTTTAGGTTATAGATCCTCAAGACTACAGGCTGAGGCGCAGAGACCCAGCAGGGTGCGACCCACAGGACTGCGATTATTTCATGGGCATCAACAACAATACCAACCCTGAGTACCTGGATTTCTACATGACTGCAGACATTGGTGGCTGGGTGGCGGTTGGATTCTCTCCCTCTGCCAACATGGTATATAAGTGTGCTGCAGCACACGCACTAGGACAACCCCTCATGTACCTGGCACAGCCTACATACATTAATACATGTCGGCAGCAGTTGATCGTAACAGCAGACAATGTTTGCCTTTTCCTCTGTACTACTACCGCCACATCCCTGTTGTTTCCCTCTTGACCTCTGACCCCGAATCTGACTCCTATTCCTCCATTTCTGACACTGCATCCTGTGTGGTACTACTTAGTGAATGTTTCTAGTCCTCCACTGCCAAATTTGGATTATCTCACCCAAATTCGTGAAAAGGTGCACACAATACACTACAGTCTAGGAAGTGTGTACACATATCCTCTACTTATAGTGTGTAAGACATGATAACTCCCACCCTGTTAGTTTGATGCAGATGTGGTTGGCTGTAATGTCGACTCAACCAATGGTGATGTGGCTGTCGTTGACACCAGTAATCCTGCAACTGGCAGAGCCAACAATCTCGATATCACCCAAGTAAGTGGGGAGTGCCTTTTCTCTCTCCCTCATATATACCTGTGTTCTCTTTACTTGTATATATACCTCTGTCCATCTCTCTTTAGGATGTTTGTAGACACTCATCCAGTTTTGTAAACGGACGGATCACTTGCATGTGAGTGACCGGGACTCTTTTAGTCCTTACCCTCCCTCTCTCTCCCTCCCTCTCCCTCCCTCTCCTTCCCTCTCCTTCCCTCTCTCTCCCTCCCCCTCTCTCCCTCTCCTTCCCTCTCCTTCCCTCTCCCTCCCTCTCTCTCTCTCCTCTTGGCTGTTCCTGCTCAGATTCAGCAGGAAGGTCGTAGGCACTGATGCTATTCCTATGGACAGACCTCTCGACACTGACTATTACTTTCTCTTTGGAGTTGGGAGATCTGGAGGAGGTATATATAACACTACACAATACCCTCACAGTAGTAGAGTCTGTATGGTGCCAACCTTCTACATCTGAATCATGCACATGGTTGCCTGCCTTGTGTTGACAACCCATTGATAAGTCTCAACCACTCAAATAATAGTGGGCCCTCTTGATTTGTCTCCAGTGCAGATATTTCATTTCTTGTCCTCACACTGTCGTGCCTCCTTTTCTCTCTGGCAGGTAGTGGCAGTTTCCCTAACCACCAGCCCCTCATTCCTCCCGTCAGTGACGGTCAGTTCAACCCTTCCACAGACTCGGGGGACATTGGAGTCAGCCGACTGAGACAGCAACTCCTCCAGGCCCACGGAATACTCATGCTCATTGCCTGGCCTCTCCTCGCATTCACCGCCATCTTCTTCGCTGCCTGGATGAAACAGGCCCTTCCCAATGGAGAGTGGTTCCAGGTCAGAGCCTCGGTTTAATTTCGGGTGATGTCACTATGATGTCGTTGTAATCTGACCTACTTGTGTAGGTGCACCGTGCGTTCCATATTGCGGCTCTGTTTGTGGCAGTGATAGGGTTCATTCTGGCATTTGTGGCCAACATGGGCAATGACGGACTGATAACACTGGGCAGCAATAATGTAGGTCAACCTATCAGAATATCCTCTCTCTTTATCTTCCTCACCCTTATCTAAATAAAATACAGAAAAGTGGGACAACCCACTTTGTGCTGGGAATCGTCATAATGGCTCTCCAAATTGCAAACGTGAGTTTCAAAACCTCAAACCTCAACCTCTTACAATCCGTTTAGCTCTAACGATCCTTATATCTCTAATTACTCCCCACTCCAGCCAATCATATCCATATTCAGATGCAAGCCAACCGGAGACTAGTGAGTATTGCACCCAATTACGTAACCGGTGTTGTCAGACGTAGTGCTTTCATATTTGCAGTCGATGGATCTTCAATATTATTCACGGTTTCATCATTGGTCTGGGGGTGGAGCTCCTGGCCTGTGAGTGGTTATGTAACAATCACATGAGTGGAATTCAATCTCTCTCTCTCTCTCTCTCTCTCTACCAGACGTGAATATTGGTATAGGAGTTAGCATATTCAGTGAGACACAGAGTAACTTCGGAGATCTCACCATTTTCTGGGTGTACCTGGCCTTTGCCATCTTTGGAGTGATTCTGAACACTGGACTGCTGCTGTTCTTTACCTCTGAGGCTGTCTTAAAGGGAGAGGAGGGTACGTACGTCTGTGTGCACCACAAAATTGTGTGCAACTTTTCTTTCTTTACTGGGCAATACACACACACAATGATTGAACAAGTTGAGAATCAGTCATGGAAATATTCTGTTTCACAACTTGTCTAGTCATGACAGTGGTATGAAATAGTGGTTAGGTAGCTCTGAAAAAACTTCTCGTTTATGTACAAGTAGGCAGTTGACAAAGGAGCTCAAATCTATCTCTCCTCTCTCTGTCTGTCTGTCTTCTGTCTGTCTGTCTGTCTGTCTCAGGCACGAAGCTGGCTCCAGCTGTGATGAAGCCATTATTCAACCAGGTCTACGGTTCAGGAGACTCGAGTCCCCCACAGGGAGTGGAATTGAAGGCACCAGGGGAACCAGAGAAACCCACCGGACCCCCTCCCCGCAAACCCCCCTCAAAGGACGCCCCCATCCGCTGGATGGCACTGGGGCTTTTCCTGGGGATCATGGTGCCCCTCATTTTAGCTGTCATTATCATGATCGCTGCCACCGGCAGCCTTGATGGATGAGTAGCAGAACATTTTACAAACTGTGTACATTATTTATGGGTCTTTTACCTCTAGACTCCATAATGTTGTCACGTATAATACTGCTAGGAAATGTATGATGTAATTTTGTAGTTGAGAGTGAGAGCGCACCTTGTCCTGATCGTGCTAGCCAAACTCTGCGCATGCGGCTGATATGTCGCAGCGCACGAGCTCACTGCGCATGCGTCGACTCCCTATAAAAACAAGCACCTCCCAGTCCTCAGCCAATTCTGCTGCAGTCACTGGCAGACCAGCGAGTGCGATGGCCATCTCTCTCGTGTGCATTTTCTGCCTCTTTGTATCTGCAGCAGTGGGGGAAACGCCTTCTGCACCCGTAAGTTTTTCACCTCACTAACGAAATTGTGGCGACGAACATTTGCACACGTAGACTCGCAGTCCTAACCACTACCGTCTCCGCTACCGCGAGCCCAGTGGCTGCGAACCAGACAACTGCAATTATTTCGTGGGGATAGACTCGAACGAAGGAGACTCGTCCTTCCTTGATGTCTACCTCGTCGGCAAGGCGAAAGGATGGGTGGCTGTGGGCTTCTCCGAGACCTCTGATATGGTGCGTATATAGAACAATGCTTGTAGCCAGCGAAGTAGTGTCAAATATTAGTTGAGAGGGACATATATATCAGGGTGTTATAACAAAACAGGTTGTGATGTAGCTAGTGCAAGCATTCATACACCAAGAAACTGCAGTCTAGCCAGTATGGATATGCAGCTAAGGAAGTGGTGGAAGATGTACTGTCAATGCTTCTTCTCTATTCAGCCCAAGACAGATGTGGTAGGCTGCAGTGTGGAGACGGCTGATAGTACACAGGTCCTGGTGATTGATACATACAACCCCGAATACTACAATGAGGTTGACGACTCTGAAACTCGTGGAAACGCGGTTGGTGACTGCGTGGGAATATCGAGTACCAGGACACGTATGTTTACAGTGTTTCTCTCCAACAGAGCGATGTTGTAACTTATATCAAAGAGTCAGTAGATGGAAGAATTAGATGTGTGTAAGTGCGTAATTGTAAGGATGATCAACGTATGTATAATATAGCTACCCTGTATCTGACATGTCATAATTGCATGTAAGCTCTGGACTAAAACTTGAACCGTACAGCTGGATAACATTCTTCATTCAGTCCCATAGAGTGTGATGATACTATATATGCACCTCACAGGTTTAGCAGAAGAATCAAAGGTCTAGACCCGTACCCTCAAGACGTGCCACTAAACAGAACTCTCTACTTGGAGTTTGGTCGAAGCAATATAGGACGAGGTATACATTATTAATACAGCCTAATGATGCATCTCATGATGATTCAATCCAACGCAACAGATTCTGCCAAAGTTACTAAATTTGCATACCACGACCTGGGAGAACCTGTAATCAGCTTCAATCAGTATAATCCAGCCAACCACCGTGGAGAGATTGTGAATGCAAGACCCGACATCATTACTGAGCCTCAAGGAGTCCCTACTGCCCCAGTGAGCTCTGAATTATCACTGTGTCTATTACTATTAATACTTACTGCATTTCTGTAGACCCGCAATGCAAGTGAGTATCGTCTCCACTACCGCCAGCCACACGGATGTCATCCCAAGGACTGTGACTACTTTGTTGGAATTGATACAAACGAGGGGGACCCCTCTTTCCTCGATTTTTACCTCGTTGGCAAGGCAAATGGCTGGGTGGCTGTGGGCTTTTCAAAGACAGCTAACATGGTATGCAGTGAAACAATGATCTTTCAAAACAGCCAGTTTTGATAGCAAAGTGCAGTGGATGCCATAGAAAAATGCTGTTGGGGGAGAATTGGTTTCTAAGGAAGTGGTTGAACGCTTATTCCTGGTCTCTCTATAGTTCAAGACAGACGTAGTGGGCTGCAGTGTGGATGTGAAAGGAACATGGGTACTGGCAGTTGACACCTACAACTCACCAGATGGCAAAGTCAATAAGCTGGATGATTCTGAGGAGGCTACCAACGGAGAAGCTGTGAGTATGGTGGTATAGCTGGTATAAGTCCATCTGCCCTTCAATTCACTGGTACAACTGAACACATGTTTATACTGTCTCACACAAACAGGTTGATATCATAGCTTATACCAGAGAATATGCTGACGGCGTCATCCGATGCACGTACGTTTTTACACGACGCAGTTGAACAGTCGAGTGGTGACATACTATTGCACACGCAGATTTAGTAGAGAGATTGAAGGTATTGACCCTTGCCCCCAAGACTTTCTACTAAACCACAGCTACTACCTTCAGTTTGGACGCAGTGATAAAGTGAGAGGTATGTATTATGTAGAGAAGACACACGTTTGGTTGGTGGGTTTTACAGTAATCTCAACAGACACAGCCAATGTCTCCAACTTCCACTTCCATGATATCGGGACTCCTACAATCAGCAAGTCAACGTACAATCCTGCCATGAGCCACGGAGAGATTGGAGCCTCCAACATGAGAAACAACCTTATCCTGGCCCACGGAATTCTCATGCTGATAGCCTGGCCTCTCCTCTCCTTTGTGGCCATCTTCTTTGCAGCCTGGATGAAGCCAGCTCTGCCCAACGGAGAGTGGTTCCAGGTAATGTGGTAACCCTTTGTAGACACTGCTGTAATACATTCCCTGCATGGTTACTACTTGGATGAGTAGTGAGAATAACTAGGAAATTTGTCCATGGTTGACTAGTGGTAATTGAGATTGTTATTCAGATCTATTTCTTGTTAATGTAAGTGTAGACAGGTATTATTGGCATTCCTTGCACTCCCACAAGAGCACATATTTACTAGAAACACACCTGATATAGACGTTCAGTGTCCCTTCACTTGAAACCACGCTATAATTATAGCTAAAATATCTGTATACAAGGAAAGCACAAGCTAACTGTTAAGCGTTTGTTTGGTACTATGATATAATATGATGAATGAGTGAGTGTTTGGACATTATTTTTCTCTTGCATGCAGGTGCACCGTGCCTTCAATGTAGCGGGTCTCCTGGTAGCAGCGGTGGCTTTCCTATTGGTTTTTGTGGCTCACAAAGATGAGTCTATTCCTGGACTCATCGACTTTGGCGCAGGAAATGTCAGCTCCTCTCTGAATATAATATTTTACCTTGCAGGGCATTACTCTTGAAATTTCATTTCCAACAGAAAATTGGCACAGCTCACTTTGCTTTTGGGATTGTGATCATGGCTCTCCACATCCTCAATGTAAAACAGAGATATTTGTATGAATGTCATTCTATGCTTCTGTTCCCACAGCCTCTCATCTCCCTCTGTCGGTGCTAAACCTAGTGGCAAGAAGTGTGTCATTAATTTTTTTTACATGCATTTGGTTTATTAACTGCTTCCTGGTTATTTAGCCGCTGGATATTCAATGTGGTGCATGGACTGATAATTGGCTATGGTCTCCATATACTGGCCTGTGAGTTTCAAATATACCCATCGTTTAGTATTCTAGTAGCAAAAGTGCAGGCATGCCAAGTTGGTCTGTAGCTTTATGCTAGGAACAATGGGAGCTCTACTAACACACGACTGTTTCTCCTCTACAGATGTGTCCATGGGGCTGGGAGTGGCCAAGTTTGATGAAGAACACACCAACCACAAAGACCAGGCCCTGGTGTGGCTCTATGTCGCCATTGCTGCCTTCTCTCTCCTCTTCAACTTTGGCCTCTTCCTCCTCTTCACTGGAGAAGCCACTCTCTTCAGAAGAGACGGTAGGATTCTAGTTGCTGTTGAGTAGTTATGGAATCTCCGTGAGAGTGTCGTATGAAAGAGCTTATCAGGAATACAGAGGAGTTATGAATAAGGAATCAGGGTTTTCAAGCATGAGTAGTGAGTAGTGTACTATGAAATACAATATTGTTATATAGGGAAATGAAATTCTATATAGTGCAAGGTTACAGTTGAGTGAGCTATCATTCTCTCTCTGTGTGTGTGTGTGGTGTGTGTGTGGCACAGTTCGTAACATTGCTCCGTCTGTGGTGGGCATGCTCTGGAAGTGCTGCAGCAAGTACTCTGAGGTCGGGTCATCGCCTGAGAAGATGGAACTGGAGGACTCAGCCAGAGACCCATCCAACACCAATCTCCTCTCCTCTTCTTCCTCCACCTCCCCTCCCAAGAAACCATCGGCAGATGCCCCCCTTCGTTGGGTTGCTCTGATCATAGTCCTGGCCATTCTATTGCCAGCTGTGATTACCCAAATCTCCCTCATGATAACTAGGAGCAACCACGTCTGACATTATTATGGCAATAATAGCGTAGCAAACTAGTAGGGCTTGTGGTTTCCTCTGCATTCACAAGCTTGAATGATAAAAATTTGATCAATGGGACAGCCTGTGAATATGAGAAAACCGTAGTATCCTCTATTTTCAGTGTTGATGTGGGAGTCTTCCCATAGCTGGCTTCTTGTTCCTCCACCGCTGTTGTGAGTTCTCCAGAGTTGTTGTGAGAGCTGTGGCCGAGCAGACCACGTGCAGACACTGGTGGGCGGGGTCTGGGTGAGCGATGAGGTAATGGTTAGCCGCCACCTCCTGAAACGAGCCTCCGCCCATCAGAACGAGGCAATCTGACTCCACGGCAATCTGCCTCTGGAGCATAGCAACGTAGCCCCTCTCCGCGATGCCCTCCGTTGCCACTAGGAAACTGTCCTCCCATTCCTCCA
This sequence comes from Geodia barretti, assembly GCA_030341885.1. NCBI lineage: Eukaryota > Metazoa > Porifera > Demospongiae > Tetractinellida > Geodiidae > Geodia > Geodia barretti. The sequence goes on along the minus strand of CASHTH010001223.1, from coordinate 58,840 downwards.
GACTCGTCCATCTCCCTCCATACACCTTCACCAGAAACTGTGTCACTGACGCAGTGACTGAGTCTAGGGACTCGTCCATTCTCTGAACTGTCTTGTTGCTCTGCATGAGACCGCTGCCGTATCGCCCAATGTCCAGAGTGAGAAACGGGCTACTGTTAGACCAGCGCGGATCCTCTCTCAGGTCAGAGTACACACCCAGAGTCTTCTCCAGGCATGACTCGACAGTGTCATCAACTGCACGAGATGATTTAAGAGTCAGGAACCTCTCAACTCGCAGCATTATAGCTATGGTCTTGTTGGCCCCCAGGACCTCTGCCCGGTACTTGTGAGTATGTCTCTTCATTATGGCGCTGGGTCTGAGTCTGTCTGCTGGGTACTTATCAGAGATGCCACACCTGGTGCTGACTCCCAGCCAAGTCCTGGCCACGTTGTAGTTTCGCCAGGAGTTGAAGACAATTGTCGCATTGTGCATGTTTGCCAACAACAGCTGATTCAGTTTCTGCTTATCGTAGCAGTCGACGGGCACTATCTTGAGGATTTTGAAGTTCATGTTTTCGAGGGTCTTTAGGAAATCTTTGAAGAGTCTGTTGACTGCGGTGTGTAGGTGGCGGTTGATGATTTGAGAGCACGAGCCCTGTGGCGTTACCACCACAACCGCCTGTCGCGGAGCCTGGATTAGGAACTCCTCCCACTTAATGAGGGGTGCCCCTTCGTCTTTCAGCGATGCAGCGTTGTACAACTCTAGATCGAAGTAGTCGCTGAACCGTGCCACGTTTTGGGTCTGTCCTCGTTTGACAGACTCCCAGATCTGTGGCGTGTGCAGGAGCTGGGAATTATGGGAGAATGGTTCCAGGATTGTGACGTCAGGGCCCAGATCTCTAGCCCAGCACTGCTGCACCATCATGTTCTTCACGGCTCGCGTCAGCTGCCCGCCAAACGACTGCGTTAGTATGAAAATCCTTTTGCCTGTGTCTGCAGTGCTCTCAGAGGAGACGAAAGATGAGGAAACGGTTGAAATGGTGCCTGGGACGACTGACGTTCTACTCACGATGCTTGCAGTCGTGACGGAGGAATATTGTGAATTTTGGAGATTCTGCAGCGACTTAGCTTGCGATGCCGCGGACGGTAAACCGTAAAGGGTTTGCGAGAGAGGCGCATGAGACTCCGGCGAAAGTTGAACCGTGGTGGGAGCTTGGCGCCAAGTCGTCCAGGCCCTCAGGGGCTGGAGCCCGGTGTAGGTGAGACAAAACATGCACATGACGAGGACTAACAGTACAAACAAACTTGTCCAGCATCTCTTCCTCAGCAGCAGCGCCATCCGACCCTCGTGTCGCGGCCGATCGAGCCGACCGAGGTCCCGACCGAGGTCCCGACCGACCGACGACAGGCCAAAGCCTCTATTGCGCATGCGCTAATGCTCGACCAGGAGAGATGATGGAGGATACTTCAGCAGCGTGCTCCGTTTCAGAGCATTTGGGAAACGAGGAGGAACCGCCTCCACCTAAAAAGACAAAATTAGACACGCCAGGAGACGCTCAGCCAAAGAAGCTTCTTGGACTGGGTGAGCAAGTAAACATTTTGATGCGCATTCCTGAACGGTGACGTCATCTTACGTCACCAGTGGATCACCACAGTGAGCCACAGGCCCTGCCGGCAGACTGGGTGGCTGTGCATCACGTGAGCGGTGCCACAGTCTACCTGCACCAGCCGACTCGCGTGGTGACATTTTCTCGACCATACCAAGTCCCCACTTCCAAGACAATCAGGGTACACACAGGGTTCGTGCCACAATTATTGGAGGGACAAACCTTGAACATTAAATGCTTCACATTTGCCTATTTTGCTGTTAAAAATGTGTTGCAGCAAAGATGTTACTTTACTCTCTCTTTCCCCTCTCCACACAATCTTGTCCCTCCTAAGAAACACGGTGTTTGTGTCCAGAGTATCCCCTGTCTGGAGCAGTGGCTGTTTGCTGAGGGTCAGAGGTCGGAGCTGGCACTCGCCTGGCATCGTCAGCAGGGGGAGGGGGGACCTCGCAACTGCAGCCTAGTCAAAATTGGTATACACAGAAACTTACGCAAGTTAATTAGCCATCTTTGGAAGGTTTCTCTGCAATTATTATTTTGAGACTGGGGCCTGTGTGTATATTCACCAATATTTGCTACTGAACGCGAGTTTTTGGATCTCACACTTGTGGCCGCAAACACTCACTGTTGAGCATCTGTTGTTTTGAGTGGTCGTGAGAAGCTCTGCCAAATACAGATTCTGCACACAATTGCCACAGGTCCAGAGAGGCTGAGGGAGTACTTGGGTCTTCGCTGGGAGTCCTCTCTACTTACAGAGGCTGGTTGTCGGTGCGCACGTCTCTCTCTCTCTCTTTAGTTGTGAGTATTGTGTGCTAGTTCTGCACTCCGTGAAGGGGGAGGGGGGAGAAGGAGGGAGAGAGGGAGGGGGGACGAGAGGAAGAAAAAGACCCCACAGAAAACAAAGCCTGTCATTGTAAGTCAACCCCCTCCCTCCCTCCCTAACTTTCTTCTGATCCTGCACCTAGCCAAAAGGTCTGTCCAAAGTGGTGAAAGTCAAGGTGCCACCTGAGTACAGGAGTCTAGTAAAACACCAAGAAGGCAAGACACCACCTGCTGGTGTGTAAATGTTAGCTTTGTTCTCCATTTTAACCCTTCCCCCACTGAATTCTTCTCTAATTGTAGTGTGGGAAGTAAACCTGTCCACTAAGAATGCCACTACAGTTCTCCACGAGTTTTGTCAACTCTATTTCCACGCTTCTCCCTCCTTCTCCTTCTCAGACACCAGTCAGTCCTTCTCTCTTCCTCTCTCTCTCTCTCTCTCTCTCTGTGTTAATGAGTTCATTTGTGGGGCCCTGATAGAGGGGCCTCCCTACTGCTGCGAGGTGAAAGTGGGCGGAGTCAACTACGGCAGCGGGAAGGCAGTTAACAAAAGGGTTGCCAAAGTAACCGCAGGTGAGTGGGTGTGTCTGCAATGCAGTTCTATTAACCCTAAGAGGTGACTGGGGTGGCCCAACTTTTTGCACTTTTTGCGCCAACATAAACAGGTGGAAAAAATTTTATTTCCTACTTGTTGCAGTATGTGAGGACCAAAGAAACTGTTTTCTATGGTGTGCAAATGTAATACCTGTCTCTCTAGCTGCCGAGGCACTGGAGGTCTTTCTGCCTGGGGCCTTCCCCTCTCATCTCCTACTGCCTGCTGACGACGTCGCCGGCAGACACAGCAGTCTCTCAACCCTCTCAGAGGAGGGACTCCAGGTAGGTGTACCATTTCTCTCCGCCTCTTCCTCTGAATGTGTGTTGGTTCTCCTCACAGTTGTTGTCAGGTCTGACAGTGGAGGACCCGAATGCTCCGTCAGTACTGGCTCGAACAGGATTCCCCTCTCCCTGGCAGACACTCAAAAACTCACTCATCTGGTAATATTCCTGTCTACATTCATAATACACTGGAACCTCTGGAACGGTCCAAATAAAGGACACCTCTCTTCCTTTGTTTTCTAAATTTAGCCCATTTTAAGAATACGTGACTACAATACTGCTTCAACTGAGCCCCCCAGCATGACAAACGTGCCCTTTGGCAAATTGTTCCTCTTTAATCACAAATGTACACTTTTGTCGTTTAGGAATAAAGATTTACTGTTGTCTGACAAGTTGAGTCTTGACCTCCGACCCCTAAGTGATAGCCAAAGCCACGCCTCCTCGTCAGTTCCCGCAAACCACCATTTTGAGTGTGTGCTGCGGTGTGGGGAGGAAGGGGGAGAGGGTAAGGGTGTGGTTGAGGTAAGGGTAACTTGTGTCGGCCGGAAAGATGGACAACAAGCTGCTGCTCAAGCCATGCTAAAGGTGAGGGGATGCCCCTCTCATTAATTGACTCATTATCTCTCTTCTACTGAGACAGAATATTCATCCTTTTGTCACTAATTGGGGGTCGCTACTCAAACTTTATTCCCGTACTCCCCCTCAGTCACCAAGGCAACCGGTAAACTGTGTATAACACCTACAAACGAAAGCAATTAATGCTAATGGTGTAGGAGCTTCCTCCTTCGTCTGTTACCGAGGGGTGTGGCCTGTTGTCAGAGGCGGACCAAAAGTTGCTGCATAGACTGAGAGAGTCAATGTTTCAACTGTCAAGAGAGAGGGGAGGGAGGGAGGGAGGAGGGATCAGAGAAGGCGTGAAACAGACAACGGAAGCAGAGGGGGTAAGTAAAGAGGCTTCATTTAGACTCTCGTTAAGTTGTTTTATTTCAGGGGCAGGCGCAGGAGAAAGTGACTGCAGCCTATTTGCATCAAAGTCATCTTTGTCTGTTGCAAGGAGAGCAGGACTTATCATCTTCTCACCACTGACAATCACCTCACCCCTGAACTGTTCATCATCTCACCACTCATTGTCCAACCTGACAGCCCCATTATTTGACTGATGCAATTCAAAACAGATCATAGATAATAAATACGTATTATAATAGTGATAAAATTAATGATACCAGTGGCAAATAGAAGAATAGTGTTCATATCACACACACACACGTGCTATTCCCATGGGAGGTGGGCCAGCCACTCCAGACTACTTGTGTTTCTTGATGAGCTGGAGAATGACGCAGCAGAGGGTGAGGAAGAAGAGAGAGATGCCAGCGAGGGCAATCTGGTCGTACCACACCCACACACCCTCCGTCTCGTAGCCCAGTCCACTCAGAGCCTCAGTACCACTGATACAGTATGGCTCATACTGCGGAACAGACACACACACCCTCCGTCTCGTAATAATTTCTCTGAGGTTCTTTCATTCATACCAAGGAGAGGAAGAATTGAAGCCCTCAGCGTAAAATTCCCGTCCTCTCAACTCGTTGATGGAGAGTGCCTCCAGTCCGTAGCGGAACAGACTCAGGTACTTGAGCCACCGGAGCCAGACCGGGAGACTCTTCAGGGCAATGAAAAATCCTCCAAACAACTAACAGACGGAGAGAGAGAAATGAGAGATGATGATACTCTGTAATCGGGCCCACCATTGAGAGGACAAAGGCGAGGGCACTCAGGAGAGTAGCCACGGGAGTAACATTGGCGATGGAGCTGAAGGCGTACGTGATGGCGGCTGCGGAGATTGAGACGAGGAAGAGGGTGAGGAGGAAGATGAAGAATTTCTCGGGCTCGCGGTCCAGGTCCAGCATGAAGTAGGTGATGACTGAGAAGAGGAGAACGGGGGCGATCCTCTTGGCTATGAGGTCAGTCACCACTTGGGAGAAGAAGAACACGGATACTCTGTAGTAGCCACTGGCGTTCTCATGACTGCAGTACGTGGAGGACAGGCTTATTCCTCGGTACTGGTCACAAACTTTCGTCTTTCTCCAAGCTTTACTTTCACCCTGCATTATTCCAAACTTCCCCCCTACACTTTCCCCTTATCTCACCAGGCTTGTATTCAACCCTTCCAATCCCGCTGCTAGTAGCTATAATCTCAGGACCTCAGTGACTTACATGAAGAGAGCTTTCCTCTGAATGAAGAGGTCCACTGCAGACATGTTGGAAAACACCTGGTTCATACACATGAAGAAAAACGCTCCAATCCTGCAGACAACCAATCAGCATCGTCGAGATTATACCGTACATTGAATGTTGACGTCAGCTTTAGTTCGCACCTGTCAGTGATGATATTGTTGATACTTTCTAACGGAACTTTCTTCCCTCCAAGGTCAAAGTACACAATCCCGATGATGAGCGCAAAAATGACCATGATGATGATCTGGGTGGATGAGTAGATGTATGACTTCATTAGTGGATCACATGATGGTCATGTGACCACCCTGACCTGGAAGTAGAGACTGAGAGGGTCTCTAAAGAGGCCCACGATGGAGCGATGCATCACCACCATTGTCTGCAGAAAGAGACATCAACAATCAACTGTTCAAACTCAGGGGCAACTACTGTAATTGTACTGCTGAAGACTATGCAACACAATTGTGGCTCGCCCACTGTTGCAAATGCACTCCTCTCTCTTCTATACTCTCCAACATGCAGATGTATTTTTTCTCAACAACCATGCAACTTTTATAACAGAGCACAAAGTTGCAGAAATGAGATTTAGCAGAGGAAGGACAATTGTTACCTGCCAGAGGATGCTGCTGGCATACCCAGCCGCAGGGAGTCTTCCTCCCTGCCCCCTCTCCTCCAGTCTTTGCCACACCTGTCCCAACTCCTGCTCCGTCCTCTGATACATGTCACTCTTCCTATACCTCTCAACCATATCCACTGCCCCCCCTCCTCCTCCATCCTCTCTCTCTTCCTCCCCCAGCAGACCTGGTCAGGACAACCATTATTTAGAGCCCTGATTAGGTGGGTGGAGCCTACTTGTATCCATGGCAACAATTGTGTCGTTGGAAATGCTCTTCTTTTCGCATGTTGTGAGAACGTCGAGAATGAAATCTGCTGGATTTTCATGCTCCGCACACGGAAACCCTGCACCACACACACACACAGAGGCAAAGTGAAGAGAGAGTCACTGAAGTTAAGTATGTACCGAGGCTCTCAAAGTAGGGCAGGACTTGTTGTGCAGGGCCGTGGTAGACCATGGAGCCCCGTGAGAGGAGAGTGAGGGAGGAGAAGAGGGAGAAGATGGAGTAGCGAGGCTGGTGGATGGACAGAATTATGGTCCTGCTCTCACTCAGTCTGTGTGGAGAGACAGACAAGAAAGAGCTACGTGAAGAAGAGATGGAGAACAGGTCAAGAAATTGTGGTTAACGAGGTTCATATCTTCACAGCATTTGGTGTTGATTGGGCTGAGCCAGAATTTCACAAAGGGAGAGATGCGGTCAACGGAGCCCCAGAGCCCATGTGACCTGACCTCTTGAGGAGTTTGACAACAGAGACGGCAGTGAATGCGTCGAGGCCGGTAGTGGGCTCATCCAGGAACAGGACCTGAGGCTGGATGATGAGCTCCATACCAATACTAGTCCTCTTCCTCTCTCCTCCGGAAACACCTCTGAAGAACTCATTCCCTACCTGGTTCACCCGGCACAACAGAACAACAAATGTAAACAGTTTTTGCAGATTTAGGTTGTGAGTTAGTAATCTTCACTTGATGTATAAGCAAAAATTTTTGCTCCCCTGCAAGATTAGTATTATCAATCTCTTTTTCTGCTGATTAATGCAAATTCCACAGACAGGCAGGGTGTACCAGCTACTATCACTATATAGCTCCAACACTCAGCTAGGTCATGCACCCAGACAAAGACTGTTACGTCACAGCCTGTCACAGGTGGGTCCAGCAGGCAGCACTATATTCCACTACAAGTGATGCAATGAATAGTGAGAGTAGTAGTGACCTTAGTGCCAGCACAGGACACCAGACCCAGCTCCTGGATGACTCTGTCCACCCTCTCCTTCCTCTGGTTCCAGGTGGTCCCGGAGGGGAGACGTAGGGCTGCTGAGAATGCCAGATTCTCTCTCACACTCAGAGACCCCATGATCAAATCATCCTGAGACAGCCAGAGGGAAAAGGAGGGGGTGGAGGAAATTAATTACTATTCTACAGTCAGCTATAACTACTGAAGAGTTCATGCATAACACTAGGGAAGAATGTTGCATCACTCCATTGGAGAGGGGTGCTATATACAAGTCAAAAGGTCACCAAACAGAGGCAACTTGCATAAGTGCCTGAAATACGACAGTTTCTGCAGCAAGATATTGTGTCTAGAAAACAGTACTCAAAGACTGCAAACCCCCTAAGTTGTCAGCTCTATATTATGATGGCACTGGTTATGATCAGAGAGAGAGGGCCTCAGCCAAATTATAGCTAACCTGAACCACGTAGCCAGAAACACATTTGAAATTCTTTGGTCTCCTGCTTCCATTGATCAGAACATCTCCCGATGGACCTCTCCTGCCTTTGCGGTCTGCCAGCACGTCTAGCAGCCTGTGGCAAAACACATGGGGAAAATAGACAAACTAAGTCAAAAGGAGGGAGGGTAGTCATTACGTGGTCTTTCCACTGCCTGTGGGGCCCATCAGAGCATTCAGTCCTGGTCGCATTATTCCACTGAAGTGAAAAAAAATCGCTGACAAGACTAAAGACAACATTAGGTAGAGAGGGCAACAAAGACATCGATCGAGACGGCTCACCTGCAAGAACTGATAATGACTTTGGTCCTGCGGCCGCAGAGTGTGGGGACCTCGTAGCCGACCTGGTGAAAGGTGAGGCTCTTCTCTTTCTCAGGGCCCACCGAGTTGGGTCCAGCCCCGTCGTCGCCATTGCCAGCTCCCAGGCTCCCGTAGTGGGGGACCTGGCCGTGGTTTGCGATCGGGGCTTTCTCGTTCACCGACATCCTGTGGCAAACCTGGAACTAAGAGTCGTGCAGAGAGCTCTGGGCGTCTACGAACGCTGCTCTTTTATAAGAGTATATACTCCTTTTATACTAGTAAATGCGCATGCGTTCTAGGCCAAAACCATGCGCATGCGCAACAAGCGCAGCTCAGCAGAGGCGTTCGAAATGAGTGCAGGCTGCGGACAACCGGTATACAACTTGGAGTGGCCTTATCACGGTTGATTAATTTGTTCAGATACCTTTTAATGTACACAGAGACATTGAAAATACGTGATTTGGGATGTATATACTTATAACTAGCACATTGTTGAAGCTAATGACCATGAATAGTAGGGGCAGTGATGTAGTCGGGGTGCCAGACGTCCAATATGAGGACTATTCTTCTGCTGGAGCCCTCGTGGATCACTTCGTGCTCCCAGCTGCTGTCGAATACCATCACCTTCCCCTCCTCCCATGTCCGCCACTCGCTCCCCACCCGCAGCCGCGCGCCGCCGTCGTGTGCTAGAGTAAAATGGGAGCGCAGGCGCTCGTTTGACGGGCCCGTGTGCGGGTGGATGACGGTGCCGGGGTCCAACGCGGAGAATTTCACTAGCAGAAAATCCTCTGCGCACTTTTCTAGCCATTCTATCGTCTTGGGGAAATGTTTTTCCGCCAGTTCTGTGTACGAGTTGCGATCTTCTTTGACGACCAGAGTTTTCCAGTTCCCGCCAATGTTGTACGAATTTCTATTCTCTGCCTCCACGTAGAACAAGCTATCTTCTGCAGCCTGTATCTCTCTCCGTATATCTTCGTATCCTCCCTCGAGGACCTCCGTAAATGGAAATTTACGGGCGTCGTACCACGGCTTGGACGCGATGCCGGGGATGTAATAGCTCACCGGTCGCTGCATAGGATCAAGCCATACTCCCCTGCGTACTGCGTCAGTGAACAGCGCACGCGCTAAATCCTCCCTGCCCAATGCCAGCAGAGCCACTCCGAATTGGCTCACGACCAAGGGATGGCTGGGCTCCAGCAAAATCGCGTCTCGATACAACTGCACCTGTTCTTCCGTTGTCATGCGTAATTCGTTTCTCTTTACGTCGAATTCTCTGGCTGCACTGTCTCTGTCGTCGCGTCTCCGCAGGATGTCCAGTAACACTTGCATGACTTTCTTCGATGTGCCTTCATTTCTCCGCTCCGTCGCATTTTCGTAGGTTGGACGGCTATAATCAAATTCTCTGCACCGCAGGAAAAGCGAAGGGTGAACGGAGAGTTTCTCGCTGAAGTGCCGCCAATGCGCTGTCAACAGACGAGTCATTAGATGGTAGGTGGCGCTCACGCACGCTTCGTATTCGTCCGAGCCGCTTTGCGATTCTTCACGGCTGCAGCAGGTTTCGTGCAGGACAATGCAGGGATCGTCTCCTTCGTGGAGAACTAAATCGTGGCTCTCGTCCACGAACGTCTGCAGCACCACTCGCTGGGCGCTGCAACCGCTGAGGAAAATATAGAGGAAAATACAGTGAAACAGAAGCATTTTTCCGCTCCGGCGTACGCTACATAATGGGCACCAATGCACGATTTAAATAGGCATCGCGCAGTATATACAAAGCGGATGCTGAACACTTTATAAGCACCGCGCTAGTTATATAGCTCGCACTGTTCGCGCATAAACATGGGTCGCCGCTATCTATGCCTCTGCGAAGGAGAGCAGAAGAAGAAAGGTGAATTATTGACTGATGACATAGCTACGTCGAAGTTGTTGAATTTTCACGTCAGTCTTAGCTACGTAGTTGAGTCGGAGCCCAAGAGCTTTAGTAAAACTACAGCAAAAACTAGCCAATCCTCTCTACATTGCAGATCCTAGGAAAGAGATATGTCGCCTGCGGCTCAATTGGTTCTTCATGTTGGTGATAGCTGGTCTCTATGCCATCAGCTACACCTCTGTCTCCTCCTCTTTCCACCAGTTTATCACCAACCCACGGGCCGACAGAATCAACAGATCTCTGTCCAACATGAGAGAGGTATGTTAGGTTGCTCGCTGCAGTGGGCTAACACATTGTAAGAGTGTGGGAAGCCTTGCAGTCAAGCATGTCTGTTGCCTGTGGATCTGCAGATTGAACCTGGTCTTGGAGAAAGCGAGGCATTCTACTCATGGGTCATCACTATATTCAACGTGGGAGCCATCATTGGTTCCCTAATGGGGGGGCTCCTCCTGAAATGGGTTCCCTACTGGCACCTGGTTCTCTCCAGTCTCACACTCCACACTGTCGGCTACATTCTCTATGCGGTGGCCGACTCGGGCTGGCTTGTTATGTTCTCCAAACTTCTATCTGGAGTGTTCATAGGAGCAGAGATGACGCTTGCACTGGCCTACTTTGGGGAGAGTAACCAGACCTACAGAGCGGCAGTGAAGGGGCTCGGGGAGAAGAAGGAGGGAGGGGCTTCCAGAGTGAAACACACCCTGTTTGCACTCCACTCAGTAGGAGTCAACGTAGGGTATGTGTTTGGCCCAGGTACGTTATCACTGCCACATTTTTCTTTGACCAGCACTCATTGCTCAATTAAATAGTCCTACTTGCTTTTCCTGCAATTATACACACAATGACCTCATGCATAACTGAGAACTTCTGTGTATTGGTAAACATTGTGTATACTCCTCCAATTATCCCGTATTATAGGTGTAGCTGTCATATTTGCCCAGTTCCCAATTAACCAATTCCGCTCCATTGCCTGGTACAACGTGGCAGTGGGACTCGCCGTCATTGCCACTCAACTTATCATCTTCAGAGGCGAGAGCTCGTGCAAGAAACTCTCCAACAGCTCCTCAAAATGCAACTCAATCACCAAACAAAAGCCCAAGTCGGCCACTCCCAAGCAGGCATCCAGAATCTCTAGGATTGTGTCCCTCTCAGTATCCAATAATAATTATTTCACACCATAAATGAAAACATAGGGGGAGGGTTTAGTGTCAACAGCTGAAAGACTATATGAGTGTACATTTCCAGTTCTCAATACAGGCCTTGACTGTAATCTCAGATTTTGATATTCCTCATTGTTGCCAGAGCAGCGCTGGGCTTTCGTTTCTGTGTCTACGAAACTCTGTTTAATCCCATCCTCAGCGACTCGTTTGGACTTAACGAGAGGGGCGCCGCTTACTTTTTCTTTGGACTGGTGGCTGCTCAAGTGTGTGGCACAATTCTACTGTGAGTAATAGCTATGAATACTGAGTTCCTCCGTTAGGGATACAATGTGTGAGATTATATTTCGCTCACTTCACCTCTTCTGTGAATTATAACACCTTGGAATGTAATATCGTCTCATGTGTCTTCCTCTGAGGTTTCAGTCATTGGTGTCTGTGTCTGTTCTGATATATAGGCTGGTGCTACAGGGACTCAAGATGAGCAGTCGGCTGATGGCAGTTATTGGCCTGATCATGACAATAGTGGCCACTGCACTCATGGGAGACTGGCAGGCCATACGACACGACACCTGCACAGATGCCTCCCTCTTCCACCACCCCGAACTCCTCCACACGTACACCTCGCAGATGGACAGCGCCCCTGCCAATATTAGTCAATCAGAGCTGGCCTCCAACGCTGGCATCAAGTGCGAGAAATTGAACCTCTCTCTCGGCCTCCAGCAGCACATCTCCTCCACAACAATTGACATCCACGTCTTTCCAAATATAGCAACTGATGATGTAATGGTATCTGACGGATGTGAGGTTATAGACTTGTGCCCGTACTGCTCCGTGGAAGACGTAAAGACGTATTCTGCCACGCCCACTTGTCTCAACCTCCAAGTTAACTCCCGGCAACAATGTCTGGAAAAAACACCTCTATTACCATGGCAACAGAAGAAACCACACCCCCTCTCCACCTCGTACCTGTGCACCATGCCAAAGTCCCACTTTACCTACTGTCTCACACTCCAGCCACTCCGCAACTCCCCAGATCTACAAGTCGCAATTCAGGAAGAAGAAGAGGTGTTTGTAGCCGATATTCATCAGCAGACTGTTCAGATCATGGAGGGTCGTATTGACATCCTGGCATCGCAGGGCTGCCGGGAGCACAAGGCGGGAGGCCACTGTCACTGGAACCCCAGCTCCAGTCTAACTCACAGACACTGTGATGACTGCCCTCCCATCTGTCGAGATAAAACAAACTACCTCGAGTTCTCTCAGTTCACTATCGCTGCAGCTCTCCTGTTGATAGCGGTGCCTGTGGCCAGGGTCCCCATTACTAGCATAATCTCTGACATTGTCACTCCCGAACAGCAGGTATGCTACATGTGTCTTGAGGCTAAGTCTCACCTCTACAACATGTTGTCTCATGTATCCAGGGAATTGTCATGGGACTGGCTCAGGCTCTGAATGCTGTAGCGAGGAGTGTGGGTCCCCTCTGGTGTAGGTCGACAAACTGTAATAATGTTTCCGCTTTGCATACATGTAACCCAAGTCAATAGCTTATTATCCTACCACCTGCCTTTTCTCCTTTCGTATAGTGGATGCAGCTTATGAAGGAATGGGAAAAAGAACGTTCCTAGCCATGGGACTATCTCTGCTCTGTTACTCTGCTATCCTGATTGGGGTACTCCTGGTGTACCCCAGGCTGGCCCCGCCCACTCCGAGCCAGTACTCCACAGTGGGCAGTGACTCCGACAGTAGCGATACAGACTCTCATGCAATCAGACACATTGAGAGTTTCAGTGACTCCGACTTCATACCATGACCCCATCCTTCATAACTAGTCGCTCTATCAAATATATTTATTTCATTTCACAGGCTAAATGACTCATAAACATCTGTACATATAATTATTGTATGATTGAGAAGAGTTGCCCACAATTTAGCCCACAATATGATCAGGTGTACAAGCTGGTTCCACTTCAGTGCATCGCTAATGCACTAGCTATTGCGGTAACTCAAACCCTCCTCCGTATGAGGTATACTAGTACTTTACACTGCAGCTGCCTCTTGGCTCCCAGAGAAAACCCAAGACTTGTTCTAATGAAAATTGGATGCATGTACAACTCAATACGTACAAGAATGTTGTGCTTAAGGAACAAAGCTTGCAGCGTGTTTCATTAGAGCATGTAATGATGCCCATTATAGTAACGACAATATGTTACTAATGTAGGCTCTATTATGTACAAAGACGCGGCAGTTCAGTATATAGGACACTGGGATATATACACTTCTCTAGGTGTTCTAACATCACACAAAACTCTCTTCAGTTTGTTCAGGTTGTTTTGTTCATAGCTATCTCTTTAACAAGCACTGTCATAATAATGTGTTCTCGGAAACTCTTGCTTAACTCAATGCCAATTTTAACTGCCAAATAATTACACATTAGACAGTACATGGTTTTACAATTAATGTTTGTCTGTGAGCTAAAAACACTTTGGAGGTTGCCAGAGTTTTAGTACGAGGATATTGATGGGTCATAATTGCAGGGGCAGTTTCAATCAAACAAGTTACACACAGTGTGCAAGATAGAGAGTTGTGTCCTAATGGTGACAGTAATGGATCAAAACTGGGTGTCTATTGTTGGTCCTAATCTCACTCTGGATGCTTTAGCTAAATGCATGAACATATATACTCATGATGATGTGTCTGGTGGTGGTCCTAACAAGCAGTTTCCATCCTTATAAGGATAAATTTATGGCGTTAGAATAAAAACATGAGGGTGTATCTTTAGATCATGCAAAATGTGGTTAGCCATAATTCCAAAAGCTGGTTTTTATTGGTTAGGAAGAGACTCTTCAACTTGTATGATTATGACCCTGTAATTGAACCCAACTTCAAACAACATACGACCCTCAGTTCTTGCCTGACCTTTGCCAAATAGATGGCACTGCATAGGAAACGTGCTTAACTGCAGCTCTTCAACTGTATGATGTAATTATGGAACTCAGGCCGCTGCATATATTCCGATGAACCATGGGCAGTTAGCTGGCTGCTACATACCAGCACAACCAGAGCCTAGTCAGCTCGGTAAACACACAGATTATCACCCTACAATAAGAAATAAGCCAAATTGGTGTTAGTTCATTCTATTTCAAACCACATTTGGGATCAGGAATGATGTAGTAGTTACTGGTACAAGTGGCTACACAGATGATGTCTTGGCCCGTACGCTAATGTTCATTACTTGACACCTCACGGACGCGAGAAACATGTGACGGCCCCTGCCTCAATTCAGTTGGTCTCAGAGGACCAGGTGTGTTTATATGCCACGTGCCAAGTGCCGGTGTATTGCAAATTCACGGTGACAAGCAGAGCAATTGGCTTTGCTCCGAAATCCAGTCTGCACGTCTGGCCTCGGGGTTGTTGTAGGAATGTCATCTACAGACAGGGCTGAATGCACTGTTAGCTAGCTATGCTTGTCCTGACGGGAGTTGGCAAGGCCGGCCTTTGTGTGAGCACGTGCAGTTGGGCCAGCATCATGCCAGCATGCAGCTAGCAATAAGGAGGCGGCGGCGCAGAGAAAGTTGTGAGCACTCGATCGAGTACGTACGCATGCGCGCGTGCAGACCCACCCACTTTACTCTATTTGACGCTCACCAAGACGCTCGCGGTTTCTCCGACGGACTAAGAGCTGAGAGATACTTCGATCGCAACAGCAATGTCTGAGCTGGACAGAAGGCCCGCAGGGAGCCGTTCCTCCTCCTCATCGTCTGCCGACTCCGACTCCTCCTCCAACGGCGCCGCGCCGCCGCAACCCGTTCTCGGTGGGCGTGGCCTCGAGCTGACTCGACCGGAAACGGAGAGCTCATCAAGCTCGGAGGAAGAAGAGGAGGAAGAGAAAGAGTGTCCTTCGGTGAAACTCCCTCGTGTTGACGGAGGAAGAGAGATGGTGTGGTCACACAACACTGTCAGTAAACCAACACTAAATTAATTTCCTGGTGAAAATTGAGGGGTGTACCCCGTCTCCCAGGACTCTGAGAGGGAGCAGCTGTCGTCAGAGGAGGAGAGAGGAGGAGGAGGGGTGACGGGGGGTGGAGGGAGAAAAAAGAAAGGGAGTGCCTCTCCATCTACCATCCCGCCCTCCAAGTACAGCAAAATCTCATGGAGAATGATGGTATATATATACAAACTTCAACTTGGCAAATCATTAGAATGCTCTGATAATTATATAGCTGTAGCCCTAGAACCTTCATACTATCACTCTGGAATGTCTCCTGGAAACCTTGGAACATATACGATTGTAAAATGAGTTTCATGTTACTCCTATATAGTCAGTTGTAATTATTCATTAACATTCCATGCCTATTTCCAATGAACTGTGTTAATGACAGGAGTCAATGGGATACAAGCCGGGCCAGGCCCTAGGGAGGTCTGGGGTGGGGATCACGGAGCCCATCGCAGAGTCGGCTCAGCTGGGGAGGCGGGGTCTAGGGTTCACAGCCGGTGGTCTGGAGAGAGAGGACGTCAAGTGGGAGGATGAAGAGGTGAGAAATCCTTCTCCCTTCTCTCTTGCCTCTCCTCCTGTGTTCCCCCTTCTTCAAACTAAGTTAGAGTCAGTTAGTACTGCAGTGTGTTGTTGTTGAATGACATTTGCAGTCAAGAGACCGTGTAGCCAAACTGGTTTGTAACAGGATTTTCCAGAAGAATCTGTGGTATTTCAATCTGTGTTATGTTTCTATGTATGTATGTTAGTGCATATTGTAAGGCACAGGGAGTTACCTTTCGTGAGAATTTTAATAACATTCCAACCGAACGTAATAAGGATTTTGTAGTGGGGCTTGCCACTGTCTCCCTGTCTTGCAGGTGAACATTCACCAGAAGGTTGAGTGGCTGGATTGTTCCAGTCTGCCACTCCCTGAGGGAAATGAATTGCATTCGTGGATGGTGGAGGGAGAGGTATGTGTGTTGTGGCTCATAGGTTTGGCCAATGTCTCTCCATACCTATTGATTTATGCTACATAGTAAATCTTTGATTTGTTTGACACAAAATTCAAACCTGAAAAACCAAATTTGATGTGTGTAGTTTGCAAGCATGCCACATGCAAGTGTTTGAAACAATATTTTTAACATTAATGTTACGTCACTGTAACTTGACCACTGGTGCTATACAGTAGCTATGTACACATGTGTGTCTCTAGAGGAAAGACAGTGTTTCCGGAGAGACTCACTTTACTGACCCGCACATTCTGGACAACATCCTTAAAAACAAGGTCACATTCCATTATTTGTGCCCATGTAATGATGTCGTCATTACATCATCAGAGTATGTTTGACAGTCTGTCTCAGAAGGAGTTTCTGAGCGCCCGCCAGAGGTCTAACCCTTACGAGACCATCCGTGGAGCCTTCTTCCAGAACAGGTCTCTCTCTCTCTCCATATTTGGTGTCTCGGATGATGTCGTGATCTCACCACTCAGAGCCGCAATGAAAATGGCAAACATTGACGCAGTCACTGGGTTCATGTTTACCAACCCTAGGAAGAACGATGGGGTAATTTACCTCTCTCCCTCACTCAACCCTTCACTCCATCCTCTCTCCAAATGTCCAGGCTCCACTTGGTCCCCTGGATATTCTGTATTTCGCTGACATCTGCGCTGGACCAGGCGGCTTCTCGGAGTATGTCCTCTGGAGGAGAAAGTGGCACGCAAAAGGCTTTGGATTCACTCTCAAAGGTATCCTCTCCTTTACTCTCTCTCTCTCCTTCTCTTTATTTCTTTCTCACCTCAAGCTTCTCCTCGCCTTTCTCCTTCCTTTTACATTCTCCCCAGACCCCAACTCAGGTTCAGATTTCAAACTTGACTCGTTTAACTCTCCCTGCGAGACCTTTGACCCCCACTACGGAGTGGGTGGTTACGAAGGCGACGGTGACATCACAAACCCAGCCAACCAATCAGAATTTAGGGATTACGTCATGGAGAATACGGAAGGACAAGGGGTTCATTTTGTCATGGCTGATGGAGTGAGTAAGACTACTCTAGAACTATAATTGTAGGGGGGGGGAGGATTAAAGCGTTGGTATTTTTATGAATAGCCGCTTTTTAAAAATGAATAGTCTAAAATATGTGCCTCAATTGAACATGCTACATTCCTACTCGCTATACTACTGGCTTCAGTATTGGCTCTGAGACTTGTTTCATGGAATCAGACTTTGTTATGATTAACTTCAAATGATCCCACTGTCTGGTGGTATTAACCCATGTGGCTTCAGTATAATTTCCTATGAGTAGTGAGTCAAGGAAGCTCAATCCATGTCAACCACAACAACAGATGATTTCACACCATGCACACATTGCTCCATATGTAACACCTCTAGTTCTCTCTCCCCAACTGTACCCAGTTGACCCTCTAGTTCCTCTCTCCCCAACTGTACCCAGTTGACCTTTCCCTCCTTGGTGACAGTATTTCCACTCAGTCCTTCCCCAACTCTCTGTAACAATGTGTGCGTAATTAGGGAACTCTGTGTGCTATAATAACAGAGTACAGGTGTATATGCACCTGGCAAGTTGTGCTTCAAAGAGGTGAAGTTCCAGTTGGGAAGGAAGTGGGAAGTGGTGGTGGGGTTCTGAGGAAAGGTTCAGTCATTGCTTCAGTTGTGTCACGTTTTGTTGATACTTGGTGTGCAGACCAGTAGGTGCTTTTAGTCCATCTACTGCAAACCTAGGCCAGCACATGCTTTGCTTAACAATTTGGATGCTTTTGGCTAAAATAAATAGCCGCAATTAATGGGAACTTTAGTAGTGGCTACGAAGCAGTGGAATAATCACATTTGGTGGTTTGGAAAAAAACTTTCCTTTCTGAGATAAATCCTATACCATACCAGTATACACTTTACTGCTGCAGGGAATATCGGTGGAGGGTCAGGAGAATATACAGGAGCTGTTACTGAAGCAGCTGGTGTTGTGTCAGTACACCACGGTCCTCGCTACGCTACGGCCTGGTACGTATATACACTGACATCACCACGACAACTGTGTATGACATCACCACGACAACCGAGTATCGGCTGTCTACAACCCACACACCCTAATTTAATTAGCTGGAGCCTCATGGAATTAGCTTAAATTACATTCCATTTACGTATGTGGCTAATACACAAATGAGGTTTATGGCAGGAAGCTAATAACCAATGGACATGAGTTTACATTCTCAATTTTCCTGTTTACTGGCCTCGCTTCTCAGGTGGCTGCTGTACGGTGAAGATATTTGACATGTTTACTGAGTTCAGCGTTGGACTGTTTTACCTCCTCTACCGCTGTTTTCGCCGCGTTGCTCTATTTAAACCCGTCACCAGCCGACCTGCTAATTCTGAGAGGTATGTGACAAACTAGGGCAATGAAATGAGATCAGAGGCGGTGAAGTATGGCACCAGCTGCAGGAATGGCCCAATTTCTCATAATGGAATCCTAATTGAATAATGGAAGGCAGTTATAGGTTAAAAGGTCCATCTAATAACTAATTCGTTCTCCCTGTCTCGCCTCTCCCTGTCTCGCCTCTCCCCCATCTCCTTCTTCTCAACCTCCTCCCTCCCTCCACTGTATGTACTGAGATATGTGATATGCCAGGGGTTGAGGGAAGGAGCCGACAGTGTGGCTAACTACATGTACGTCGTCAACGAAGAGCTGTGCAGACTCTCCGGGACCCCCAGAGACATAATTGAGGTCTGAGATAGCCCCGCCCCGATCCACTCACTCCCTCCCTCCTTCTGTCTCTGTATACAGATAGTTCCACTGTCCCTGATGAAGAGGGATGATGTATTCTCAACATACATGAGGGCCTTCAATGACAGGTATGTACGTATGAGTACATAGATATCTGTATGACTATGGCTGGCTCTCTCTCTTCCTCTCTCTCTCTTCCTCTCTCTCTTTCCAGTTTTGGTTTTCATCAAGTAACCCACTTGAAGAAAATCCAATATTTTGTCAAGAACAGGTATATAATATACATATCGCGTCTTCATACTGTCTACTGCAATCAATACACATTGAGTACCACTGCACTTCCATTTATTGCCACTCCCCTCTGTTGTGTGTTTGCTGCAGCACCCTAGAAGACATCAGACAGGCAGACATTAGGAAGAGCTGTCTCAAACTATGGCAGGTATGTAATTCAACTCTCTCCCAAGACACCCTCACAGCCGAGTGGTCTAATTAGTTGATGACATCATCACCCAGGTTCCTGATAACCCTCGTACCACCAACACTGGCCTTGAGAAACCAGACCAAGTCTTCACTGAGCACTGGCTGGTATGTGGACTATCTTTATCTCCACTTCTCCCTCCTCATCTCTGCCTCCCTTCTCACCTCTTCCCATCTACATCCTTCACTAGTTACACAGTAATTGAATGAGAACCGTCCTCTCCTTCAATTTTCACATGTTCCCGTCCCACTCTGCTGTACTTACACAACACTTTATAATGAGGACACGGTAATGTACACATTAGCAACTTATTAATGTTCGCAAAACTGTGATATCTTCCTCCGCCTCTCCTCTCTCCTCTCTCTCTCTCCTCTCTCTCCTCAGAGTTTGTATGGCTCCAGAGCGGAGCCAGAGACCAAGGCCAAGATGGAGGCGGACCTGCCAAGACTCAAGTCAGAGAGTTTCACTGCCGTCACCAGAGACGCTCTGGACTTCCTGAGATGTCTCCACTCGTGGAGGTGGTCCTGGGCCTCCGGGAAGAGGATGATGGTGGTCGGTCTCGGGGTAAGACATGCACCCCCTCTCTCATTTATCTCTCTTTGTCTGCTTGTGATAGTGTATTAAGGTGAAGTAAAACAATTTCTTCAAACTTTAAGATTCCTGGTGTGTTTGTGTTTTTGTATTTTTATGTATAGTCTGTTGCCTAGATCTTATATAATATGCTGCAAATGTCAACATTCTTCTAGATTTGTAAGCCTTGTCTCCCTTCTCTTCTCTCTCTCTCTCTCTCTCTCTCTCTCTCTCTCTCTGCCCTGACCAGAGGAACAGGGTGTCGGGGTGGGACATGAAGGGGGACAAACTGGTGTTCACCCACAGGTCGGAGATGGCTCAGCTGGAACTGCCTCCAGGGACAGTACTGGAGGTGGAGTTGGCTCAGGAGCTAGAGGGAGAGGTGTGTCACATCGTAATGGTGGGGTCTCCCGGGGAGAAGGCATTATGCATGATATTGGCCGAGATAAAACAATAATTTTAGGATCGCTGCACCAACTGATCCCACGAAATCTTCCCATTAAAGATAATCAGGAGAACCTCTGCACTGGTTTCAATCCTGTTTTTACTTACTTAACTTCTGACGAGAGGAGACGTCTGTATAGTGACAGTCTTTGTTGATATGATAGGGTCCTGGTCAGAGGAAACACAGAGTCATATACATCCTGGATGTCTTGGCTATTAACAAAGAGTTCTATGGCTGGAGGCCACTCAAAGAGCGGTATATACTTACATAATGTGGTGTGTACTCCCAGAGTTGGTTTGTCAAATCCCTGGAATTATTTCCGCTGGACAGGATGCAGTACGCCCGAAAGCTGGCAAAGGTACTCAGCAAACCATGCAGAAGATCTCCACTGATCCTGAAGTATGAGTTGCCATTCCGTCTGTGTCGGTTCTTATTCCCAGTAAATTGACAGGGCCAAGATCCATCATCGAGTGACTGATCTCTGCTCTCAGGATACCTACCCAAAGTCAGCTCTCTTCCTACACCTTCCCTCCCCCTCTTCCTCTCTACCATTCTTCTCAGTACATATATACCACATCTAACACCCCCTGATGTAGTAAATGCCTTCCACTCAACGTTCTCTTACTTTCCAGTTATTTTGGGAATTATCTTTACTCTCTACTTCCCCCCTCTCCTCTCTCCCGTAAATTTCTTCCTACCACATGGAAACCTCCCCATGCATGTAGTAAATCAATTGCCGATTTCTCTTCCCAGTTATTTTGCGATTTCTTCCAGGATAGTTAATTTGGCTGACAGAGTTGCCTGGTTGAGCTGTTGGCAACATTGTGCAACCTTGTGTAATATTGGTGGCATGAAATGTGTGACATAGTAGTGTGTGCAGTTGAACAGAAAATGATTCAAAGTGGCCACTGTGGGATATTATAATTTGTAGAACAATTTTTCTGTTAAGTCTCAGAACACTGCACATTTACATACAACTCCTTACTTGCTACATAAACACCAATTACGAAACTACTTTACACTTTCTCACATTTCACAACACAACCCCATATTTACTACGACTTAACAATCGCAGTTTGTAACACTAGCTATATTCCATATAGACTGGAGATGAAGCTATGCAAGGGGCCGTCATGGAAACTGCCGACAGTCCCGGTCTCAGACTGTCCGTCGAGATTCCTGGCTCCCGTCGGAGTCATGTTCTTCAAGATCATCAGAGGTAACTGACCTCCCACCCTTGCTGGAGTAAAGATCCTCACTGAACACACCTACAATAATTTAATCGTTCTGCATTTGCCCTAGTACGTGGGTGTACCTTGACCTTCCTTCCTTGGAGGAACGTGGTTTGTGATGTTTGAATGTGTTGTTGTGCAGATCCCTGGCAGCTGCATAGTGGCAGGAAAGGACTTTACTTCTACGACGCAGCCACTAAAGCCAGTCGGTACGATTGTCCGCCCTCTTCAGTCGCCTCATTCCTGTGAGTTTCCCACCATTATTATACCCCCAGCAGTGGTAACTAACACTCTACTTTCTCTGCTAAGGGACGTGTTGAAGTCGCGACACTTGTGGATGTGGGAGAGGGGGATTTTTGAGGGACTCTGTGAGGTTGGGGAGGAGGGGGAGGAGTCAGGACTCACACGAAGAACACTATCTGCAACTCTCAGTCACTTCATGACACAACACCAGTGACACCTCTTTCACCAACCTCCTTCACTTTCATGCTTCATGTTTTTTGTAATACACTGTGGTGAAAATGCTGTGCCCGCCGCCGTGGATACTGCGCATGCGTAGCCGTACCGGCGCGTAATGCGCATGCGTATTCTCACCTTACGCGGTTTTGTATCCGATTGGAGCGCACCAACATCTCTCCAAGCAGCAATGGAGAATTCATCTCTCTCTGCGGGCGACGAAAGCCTCAACGTCTCTGAAACCGTCTCCGAGGAGAGGTTCTGCTCTGGGGAAGAGCATGTCTCCAGCTGTGTCAGCTACATCGACCAGGTCCGGTGGAGAAATCATATCATGTGTCTTTCTCCCGGTATCTGGTGATGTCGTGGTTTGTTTGTGTGTGTGCAGGAGCTGCGGATGCTGGGTCTGCCGTCTGTAGTGAGGAGAGGTTCCACGGAACTCAACCTTCCAGCGCTGCTCAACACAGTCTATAGGCTTCTGCAGTTGCATCACTCAGACCAGCTGACCGTGGAGGAACTGAGGACTAGGTTTCTTCCCTCTCTTTCTCTCTTTCTCTAACTTACTCTTTGTATTTCTGATCTCCAACCTCAGTTTACAACGAGGAAGGAGCGATGTTCTCATGAAGACGGAAATAGCAGACAGACTAAAGGCAAGACTGAGTCACATGACTGTCGTGTGAGTGTCAGGTGACCATCCAGGATGACCTGCGGAGTGCAGACAAGGAGTTGGCTGGGAGTCAAGAAAAGGAGAGACAGCTCAACATGAAGATTAAGACTCTATCTGGCAAACTGAGGGCAGAACAAGATGAGGTAATGATTGGTGTATACTCAGCGTGATTGAGGTAATACTGAGTGCGGGAATATATAGGCAGATAGAAATAGGGACAGCAAGATAGAAGATGTAGATGAAATTATGCAATCTTATTAAACCTGAGGAATATTAGGGCCACCCCATTTCTACGGTGACCCCTAGAGGCTCCAGCTATTGTCAAGGTAGTCAGGATATTTTGTTGGACTGTCCTTCCCCCCACATATACTCACTGAAAGTATGAGAAATTAAGGCGCCCATTATTACGTTGTTGTGGTATGTTCGGAGACTAAAGACCAGCATGCAGTACAAGGAGACACAGTACAGCCACGAGATGAGGAAGAGAGAGAAAGAATACTCGCGTCTCAAAGTCACACTCGGCCAGGTTGGTGATTCTCCCTCCCCTCCCCACCTCCTCCTCTCCTTCCTCTGTCATTCTAGATGGTGTCGGACAGAAGTAGACAGCGGCAGCTGGGTCTCAGTGTACTCAATGCCCTCCAGCGAGCAGGCGGGAAGAGACGGCTTTGGAACCAGCCCGGGAGGTAGGCCCAGTCCCATTCCCATGTCCCCATACCTCATTCCAGATCTCTGCAGCTGTGTGGAGGAGACTTACAGAGCCATCATCACCAGTTACGAGGAACGACAGAAGGTTATTGTCGGGCAACCAAAATGTTAAAATTCTCTCATGAAAAAAAGATTCTGTGATGCCCTATCTTTAACCTGTGCTCCCCCCCCCAGGCAATATTGGTGGAGAATGGAAGTCTTCGTGAGAGTCTGTCAGTGATGCAGAGGGAGTTGGTTTCTCTGCTGAATGAGCAGCAGCGGGCACAGCAGCCGAAGAAGCCAGTGTCAGAGGAGGGGGAGGAGTTTGGGGGCCTCAGCAGCGGTCATTTCCAGATGCCGTATGACATTGTGAGAGACGGTGAGCTGCCTGTCCTCTAGTGATCTCACTCACCGGGTGTGGTGGGTGTGGCCTCACAGGGGTTGAGAGAACGTTTAGAGACCATCTACAGACACTGAGGGAACAACTGCAGACTGCCACACAACAACAACAACAACAACAACAACAAGGTCTCCCACTACTACTCACACCCATGCTAGTTCTCAGGTGTCCTGACCAATTATAAAAGAGTGTAGGTTTTGCCTTCGATTGTTCTCATGCTGAGGGTAGTGGGTTCATGGGAACAGTGCCGTTTTAATCGCTCCCTCTCATTACAGCAGAGGAGAAGGAGGAAGAGGTAGTGGGAGAAGAAGGTTTGGATGTGGCAACTCTCCAGAGCAAACTCTCCGACTACAGAGACATCATCGGCCGACAGGAACTGATGCTTCAGGTGAGTGTACAATGTACATGTAGAATCTCCTGTAGCAGTGCCGTTCACCAGGCTTCGTTGCCTGAACTAGATTCCAACACCTAATATCATAATGTAAGATATTTGTGAACGCTGTCGCAGTAGAAAAAACACTTTGACCAGTTACCAAACAACATTGTATTAGAGTATTGGATCCAGGCAGGGGGGCAGAGAGTGTGTGTTTGTTTGTGGTGAAATAAGTGTTCTGATGGACTTGGCTAAAGACCCCTCTCTAACTAGCAACCACAGCAAACACACACACACACACACACATGCTGTGGCCACACCACTGCACTCGAGGCCATTATTTCTAATGTGGGACTTGGCCCGCGAGCTCTTCTCTTGACTAATCCACCACTCTCTGTCACTGACCGACACAGAATGCAGAAACCGCAACAAGCGACAGTGAAAACAAGAGTTTGGTGAGAACAAGGGAAGAATTGTAAGTGTACCTGGTGACCCTAGCCAGTCTGATCCCTGCAGAGCGAGAGCTGGGTGTGGAGGGAGAGAGAGAGGATGGAAGGAGACAAGACAGAGCTGGAACAGCTGAGGGACCAGCTAGAGAGGGACAGACATCTCCTCATTGAAGCCGCCAAGAAGCTCGACAGAGAGGTGGGCGTGGTCTGGAGGTGAACCTTGACCTCCGACTCTACCCCCTATAGAGGCAGACGTTTGAGGACGACAAGGTTGCGTTCTTGAAGGAGCAGTTCCTGGACAGTTCTGTCTTTAACAACACCACTGAATGTAAGTCTCTCGTCCCTCTTATCAGTTGCGTACACCAAACTTCTGGTTACGCCTTCTTTAGGAAGAGTATGTCCCTTGATATCTTCTCCATCTTCTGTAGTTGTTTATCAAAGTCTTTCCCTTCCTCCCTCCGTCTAGTGGACTCATTCTATGGCCGACTGTCCTCCACCCCAGCAGCTGCAACCTCGTCAGGCTCCGCCCAAGGCACCACCTCCTCAGGATCCACCCACATCTCCGCCCAAGTCAACCTCCGACATGATCTCTCGCTGTGTTCAGATGATGGGTCACCTGATGTTCTGAATGACAGCAGGTATAGCATCCCATGGTGGAGTCCTTATTCTGATCTCTCCTCTTTCTTTTAGACCTGAGATTGCAACTGATGGAGCCACATAACAGACTGCAGTGACTACAAGCACCGAACATGATCAATCATCAAATTGTATAGAACAGTGTTTTATTTCTGTACATCATTATCAGACAATAGCTGGTCTAGTGTGGGTAAAACTAAATATCATGTACATAATCTCAATTTTTAGCAAATCTAAATTGAACTCGTTAACATAAGAATGCAGGGCATCCGAAGAATGTTGCTCAATTGGCAACGATGATGTTGTGGACACCTACACTGAATGGGGTGATGTTAATTGACAGGAACACACCCTAATATCTTACCATAACATATCTTGTGGTTTTTCAATTTTGATTCAGGGTTTGGCAGTCAGTATTGTTTGAGAGGAGGAGAAATAATTACTTTTAGAGAAGTTAAGTTATTATGCCTCCAGTTGAAGACAGTGAGGAGGAAAAGCCCCTAATGTGCAGAAGGAACAGTGACTACAAAGGTAGCAAACTTGGCAAACCGGCCCAGTGGTGAGTTATCAGGTGTAGTAAGAGTGGGTGGATGGCTATATACGTGCTGAGGGGCCAACCACACATCAGAGTACCGCTGTTTCTAACTCAGAGACCTGAAGCTAGTCTGGTATGGCAAGCAGCTTCCTAAACCTCTGATCATATTATTCCATTTTAACCGAAGTCCGGTACGTGCGAGGATTTGGCTGTTGTAAGTAGAGCAAGAGAGTGTCTGGCCAAGGAAATTAGTGCTGGAATGCTCCAGTGTGGACTGCAGGTATATATTGAAGCAGAAAACGCTCTGAGTCTTAGTACATCTGTTATTATGCTTCTGCAGCTATGAATGATCTGGTGGGACTGCTGTTGCTGCTCTGTGCAGGTAGGCAGTTGAAGACTATCACCTGTTGTCAGAGATGGCTGGTTTACCTACTGCAGCTGTGGGAGAAGCTCAGATCACATGTGTATCGTCTTGTGAGTCTAGTTCCGAGATTGCAGTCGTCACCAACATCAGGGAATGCTGTATTGACAGTATGGGTGGTGGGTTTCGGACGGGACCTAGCGCCTGCAGCTCCTGCAACCCATTCAGAGGTGACCCTATCATTACAATTGTAATTAATTGTAATGGTAATGATTTGCACATCAATTGACAGTCGTGGATCCTCAGATTAGCTTCACGTTTGACCCCGAGAGCCCCATTGTTGGAGATCCGTTTACCGCCACTTGCTCGGCTGAAATCTCCCCGGAAGTGACAGGCAGTATTCAGCTGGAGTGGAGGAACGAGGTGGGAGCTACCATCGCCACAAGTGGAGGAAACAATAGTGCAGTGGTATCATTCACCATCGAGAGCTACTCCATGGACGATGGCACCGTCATTGGAGGCTTCAACTGCAGAGCTGCTATACTAGCTGAGGATGAGATGAGAAACTATGAGATTGTACTGGGGAGGAACATTCTGTTTACATGTGAGGACAGACAACACTACCCAAGTGTGCATATCACAATCATAACAACCCTATACACATTTGCACACACATACATCTGTATTTAGCAAGCAGTTCATCGACCAGCATCACGTCGTGTGGAGATTTCACCGAAGGATCTGATTTCCAGCTGACGTGTACTGTGACAGGAGTCACCAATAGCTCCCCGATGATCTTGTGGTTTGGACCTCCAGGACGCCCCACATTCAGCTCAAACGGAGTGGAAGTAGGAGATATAATTGCAATGGGAAACACGTACTCTCGCAGCCTCCGATTTCCCTCCCTCTCTCCTCAACATGCTGGGAGATACATTTGCATGAACTCTGTCACCAGTAGACCAACTGTGGAGCACCAACTGTTTCTGGCAGGTATGTACCCATCACCACATGCCGTACCACTGTTACATGCTGGGGATTTGGGCCACAGATCGCAGTGTAGTCACCACTGATCCAGTGGCATTGGGTCGGCCGTTCGCAGCACGGTGCAGAGTGACAGTACCAACAGAACTATCTGCCACAGTACAAACAATCCTACTAGGTCCTGAGGACACGCAACTGGCCTCAGACATTGGAGTCAGCAGAGCAGAGGCTGTGTTTCTCCTTCCCAGTCTCCAGGAATCCGACCTCGGCCAGTACAAGTGTCGCTCCTCTGTCTTCTCCAATCAACTTAACACTCCTGTAATGGCTGAACAGAGCTTCTCCATCAACAGTGAGTGGAAATGGGTTTTATCAAACCTCCCTTCTCTTACTCCTCCACTGGTTTTTCTCCCTGGAAGTTGAGAGATGTGCGACTAGTCCAGCAAAATGTACGAGAGTTCCAAACGCAGAGTGCCAGGACAGTTCCGACGGTCCCGTCTGTCTCTGTCGCTCTGGCTTCTTGAAAGTCGTGAGCAGATGCATGAGTGAGTTTTGAGCACTTATTGCCTTGCTAAGATATTGTCCCTCATGCAGACAAGAATGAGTGCAGGATGAATCTCCACAACTGTTCTGAGAACGCTCTGTGCTTTGATACTCGTGGCAGCTTTTTCTGCCTGTGTAGACCAGGGTTCTCTGGGGATGGGGTGCAGTGCGCAGGTTCGTGAGCCCTTCCCACTCATGATTAACCACATGATACGCACCACCACTGAAACCGTGCCAGATATCAATGAGTGTGTGGAGAGTGCAAGTGCCTGCGGTCCTTCTGAGATTTGCGTGAATACCGACGGCTCCTTTACCTGTAGTGGTCAGTGCACCCCGCCCCTGACTCTGCTGGCATTATAGCACAGTCACACCTTTGCAGAGGTGATCCTTGAGCCCCAGACAGTGAATGAGTGTGAGATGGACGATGGACCGTGCGATGCTAATGCCGTTTGCACGGACACGATCCAGTCCTTCAACTGCACCTGCAACGAAGGATACACGGGAGACGGAGATGTTTGCACTGGTATTCCCATTAATGGGTAGCACTAATTACATACACCTACGGGGGCTGGTGTAATTACAAGAACCTAATAGTTTTAGAGCTGGCTGTCCTGCCGAACTCCAGATATTGATGAGTGCGATATGGGAATGGATGACTGTGATGAAAATGCTAACTGCATCAACCTTCAGGGAGCCTATCTTTGTCGGTGCAGGGACGGGTACTTTGGAACTGGATACACCTGCAAACGTATGTATATACAATGTTAGTCCTCTGTGCACGATGGTAATCTGTTTGTTGTTGCGTTGCAGCATTTCAAGACGAGCCAACAGTAGTGACCACTGGTAGGCCCAGTAATAGTGTGATGTCATTATAAATGTGGATTCTCTTGTCTTATAGCTTCAGATGAACCAACAGTAGAGACTCCTGGTATGCCGTGTGAGTGTTTGTAGCTCATCAGAATTGGATACTGTCTCTCAGTTTCAGATGAACCTACAGTCTGTGCAGAGACAGCCCCGGAAGAAGACATGCCCCACAGCCACTCCCACCACACCCGCTCTCGCCACAGCCACTCCCACCAACACCCGCTCTCGCCACAGCCACTCGCCCACTCCCACCACACCCGCTCTCGCCACACCCACTCTCACCACACCCGACTCTCGCCACACCCACTCTCACTACTCTCACACTAGAACCAATACACCCACGGCCCAGCAGCCTCCCTGTGGTAACAGTAACCCAATCAGTGAGTCACCTCCCGCAATCATCTCCTGGTAAAACTCATTACCAAGTCCCACACAGATGATGAGGAAGACACTACAATGAGAAGAACAAGAACACGGACAACCCCTCGTTCAAACACTAGACCAAGTCAGAGTGTATATACCTGAAATCATGCAGTTAACTCATCCTAACAACTTCCAGCAGATGTGCAGCAGGAAGAAGCCTCCTCAGGGACCGACTCAACATCTCAGACACAGAGACCTTCCAACAGTTAGTGCTAAAGCATTCCTTGAGGTTAAACAATTTAGACTATTACTTTTGAAAATTACAGGAGGTTCCAGTCCGGGCACACCCCGTGGGAGATCAAGGGGCACCACGAGCACACCTGGTGAGATGATATATAGCTCTTTCAACTATCAACTGTTGCTATACTATCATTATAGGAAGACAAACCAGCACTACTTCAATTGCAGGTGCGTTGATCAATCAGGAACCAATTAATTTTCCCTAACCTCTCCCTTGTTTTCTCTTCCTCTCTTCCTCCATTTCTATCCTCCACTCCCTCTTCCTCTCTCTCTCTCACTCTTCAGTTCAAGACTCACCAATAACTGAAGAAAGTGGTAAGACATGCTGTACACTCTCATCTGACAGTTCCTCCCACTGGAATCTCACAGAAGACTCGGAGCGATCTCGGCACAGAACAAGAACCAGAGGCCACACGAGAACCAGACACCAACAAGCACCTCAGCCTCAAGGTATAGCTATCATCATCAGCTGATGTCCAGTATACTCCAGATTAACAGGCACTTCTGTTGCAGGAGCAACTGAAGAAACCACAACTCGCAGGAAATCGAGAAAGCGAGGCAGAAGTCGCGGCTAGACCTAGCCGCCTGCATGTTTCCCCCACACACATCCATTACTACAAGAGAACCTTCTCACTTTATCATTACATATCATTATACCACTTTGGGCATTGTATGTGTGTGTTAATAATGAGCACAGTCTCTCTAGCTCAGTTGTTGGCACTGTAAATAGCATACAGAGAGAGAAATCATTTCCTCCAAAGTGCTCTCTCTCTCTATAAGGAGAGTGTTACGACTGTCTGTGGGAGACTGGCAAGCCACATATTGCTGCTAATGCTCCCTAAAAGAGGCTCTGATTAGAGAATTAGAAGACTCGTGGAATCTGCCAGCAACTAGCAACTAGTGACTATGTTGGTGCAGAGGAGACCGTGGGTGGATAATTAGTTGGTGAGAAATAACAAAGAAGACATATAAAAACCGTAACACCATTTAGATCTGGCTCTTCCATGAATGCTCAGTGTTAAACACAATATGTCTGCACAGGGGGTGGTGGTAGAAATGTATGGCACAACTACTGGAGAAGACTGTTGTATAGGATCTACTACTGGAGATGACATAATTAAAATCCTCGAACAAGCACTAATACTTACATGCTCATAACCTCATGTCTAAAACACTGCACCAGATCCATGTGTATACCATATTACATAAGTCCACTGGGTATTTTCCACCCACGTCACATGGGAACTGAGAGGGATCTGTTGAGGGGACTACAGTGGATGCCATGCCCACAAAAGGGGCAATTACACTTGTATGTTGGGGAAGTTTACATGTAAACTGCATCAGTTGCGTCAGCTAATGGGTCCAGTCTGGCCTCATGAAGAGAAAACAGAGGCACAGTTAAAACAGCCTATTTTAACTGCCGCAGTTCTCAGTCCACCCAGTTTTATGTATGAGCAATGGCACGGGTTAAGTCACTGGTAGGTCTGGTGGTGTGTGTGCTGTTGGAGTGGGAGGCGGTGAGTGGGCAGATTGGACAAGAGCGGCCTTGTGGAGAGGACAACTTCTCCTGCCCTCGCATCGGGAACCTCTCTCAGATCCCTCTCCAGTGCTTCACCAGACAAGAGCTGTGCAACGGAATGGATTTCTGTATTAGTGGAACCGATGAGGGAGCAGACATTGCATCACTGAAATGTAAGATGACATCATCCTGTAACAAACTGCGACAATAATAGCTATCTTTCTCGTGTACAGGTGACCCTGAGAGGCAAGAGGACTCGGTGTTTCAGTGTACGCCAAGGATTGTGGTCTCCATATCTGTCCTGTGTGATGGAGTCAACGACTGTGGGCTGGGAGATGATGAGACTACCACTCTCTGTGAAAGTCAGCCTCCCTCTCTTTTCTTCTTCTCACTATATACCACTCCTTTCCACTGCAGACAAGTGTTTGGGGCCATATAGTGGGGGCTGCCCCAGTAATATGGTGTGCAAGACGACAGAGTTTGACGTTGGCTGTGAGTGTTTCCCAGGATTCATACCTGACCCCAACAACAGTACAGAGTGTATCCGTAAGACAACAAACCAACATGAAAATATTATGCTAATCTCAGTTGTGTATCACTGTAGCTGATGATCCGTGTTTAGAGGATTATGGGGAGGAAGACAGTCGCAGTAGTAGAGGCCGGAGTCACTCCACTTCACCCCGGAGTAGGAGTAAGAGGAGGTCAAGGTCCTCCCGGCGTCACTCCACTACCCCAGCTGATGTCCGCAGCGAGTGCAGGAACAAGAGCAGGACATCAAAAAAGACTGGGCCATCAAGTCCTCCAAGAGTTGTGCAAAGAGCCAAGACTCGCAACAGTCGCTACTGGGCCAGGATTCTCAGTCCTTTGTATGGCTTGAGCTTTTAATCAGCATAACCTGAGGCTGTTAATATCTCTGTCATAGTCTGTTCTCATCACACAAACAGTTCAAATATCATTGTAACCATCAATAGAGAGTTTGTTGGCTTGGCAACGGAAACTGTATATAGCCACAATGCAGTCCTAGAAATGGTGTGTGTGGGTAAGGAATGCGGCACACGCCCAACACACTTTATGACGATTGAGATATTGAGTGGGAGAATGGGTGGAGGTTGGCATACCTGACCTGCCAAAGTCACCAACACTTAACTAAAATCTCTCTCTATTGTTTACCACATGCTTTCCCACTAATCTTCTATTGAGAATCAGGAAGTTTGGGACCAAATTTGAACAGGTCCTGGCACGAGAGGCCAACTTTTCTGGCTGCCAGAGCCAACTCTTCTGGCCACTTTAGCATGAGATGTGTCCCTGCCCAGTTTCTCATGCCGTATGTATGAGCTGCCAGGCAACAGTTCTATATAAGAGCCCGCACTCAGTAGTTTACTACATTTCCCACTCTAACTCTGGAGCTCAAGTATTCCCGAGACGGCACAGCTCTCCATAATACTACAGCAGGAGCCAGAGTTTACCTCTGAAGGAGAGGGAGAGAATGACACTAGCAGCAACTGGAGTGTTGCTGTGTCTGCTGATTACTGCGGCAGGTAAAGTCCCTACATCTCTCAAACCATGCCTCCCTCTCTGGACCTCGTGGTTGCAGTTGGCCAGGAGAATGAAGTAGAGTGTCTCACTCAGTGTGGGGACAGCGCTAGGATTCTGGCAGTGGTACCAAACATTCAAAGCTGCTGTCGAGGCATTGGAGGAGGAGCGTTTAATTTCCCTGGATCTGGCTCCGCTCTGACGTGTGACTCATGTCAAAGTTATCAAAGTCAGTAATTCAACTGCGCCTTTGTGTTGGTTTGAGGTTTTGTTTTTTCCCCTCAGACATAGCTGGAGAAATTGGGTTCCAGTTTGACCGTGAGACTTTCACCTTTAACGACGACCTCCAGGCAGACTGTGTGGTGGCAACGCAGGCAGGAGTGGGCAATCCACGGGCAGACATCACATGGCTGGGCCCCGATGGCAGTGTGTACAACAGCTCCCAGGGAGTTCCATTTGAAACAGTCACCAGACAGGGTGTGGTGCAGCAGGAGGCTCGCCTCCCTCTCTCGTTCAGGCCGTTTGGACCAGGAGATGCAGCAGAATACTCCTGTCTTGCTACAATCACCTCTGATGACTTTCCGGGATCAGAGACACAAGTCTTCAGGACAGTAGAGATACCCAGCAGAGGTAAACCACGACACAGTGACTGTATTGAAGAGTTCTTGTTATACTGGTTTTTTCCCTCAGTTGATACATCCACGATCCCAGTCCCAGTGTACCCAAGTCCGGAGGACAATGTTCCTGTGGCAGGCCAAGAGTACACCATTGGCTGCAGCGTACAGTCTCCTGGGGTTCCCCTAACAAACGATGACATTAGCTGGAGTGGTCCCAGTGGCCTAGTCCAAGGCCCCCCAGGCCGTGTGTTTGTTGGTGACGTCTTTCAAGACTCAGCAACTGGAAGGTGGGTCAGGAGGCTCACCTTTAGCCCCTTGTCCACTGAGGACAGCGGTCCCTACACCTGTATATCCCCTCAAGGAACCCGTGTCCAGACGCTCACAGTCAATGGTGAGCATCTCCATTCCCTCACTCACTATCATTACCTATATACCCGTGCCCTCTCACACCAGTCCCAATGCCAAACACCACCATATCATCTGTACCCCCAACCGCTGTGGAGGAACAACCATTGCAAATTGATTGCACCTCAGCTGTCCCTCCAAACCTCCAGGGAGTGGTCACTGTCACCCTCCTGGATGATGAGGGCACTGTTCTTGCTGATAGCACTGGGGTCAACAATGCAGAGGCAGTGTTCAACATCCCCCGAGCATCTGCCTCGGACAGCGGCAACTACACCTGTCGGGTCACAGTTCGATCTTCGTTCCTCAGGACCAACGAAGGTGTCGACCGTCCTTTAGAAGACACTGCCACTCTCCCAGTCCCTTTCACCACAACCCCATCCACTCGTAAGCCACACCCCTTGCTTTTATATACAAACTGAACCCTCTTCTCCCCGTCTCTCTCTCTAAAGCTGTCAATGAATGTATTGAGGGACAAGCTAACTGTGATGTCAATGCAATTTGTATTGATCTGCCGGAAGGCTTCTTGTGCAACTGTAGTCGAGGGTTCTTTGGCTCTGGATTTGCAGGAGACTGTACCGGTGAGCTCTCTCTCTTACCCGGTCCACCTACAGCCAACTATCCTTCATTTCCCCTTGCCGATCCTCCTTCTCTCACTTGCTCTCACTCCAGATATTGATGAGTGTGCAGGCGAATCTGTTGTCGCGTGCTCACCGAACGAGATCTGCAGAAACATCATTGGGAGCTTTGTGTGTGAACCCGAGCCTCCCTCGCCAGCCGTCCCAGACTCACCAGTAACACCCTCAGACACGCCCTCCGAACCCTCACCCTCCCTGCCTTCGTCTCCGATCACCCCAGCTTCCCCAGACACACCGTCTGATTTACCGTCAGTAGCACCCCAGCCGTCTGAACCCACTATTGAACCATCTGAGGAACCAGTTCCTCCTGTTCCGGGTCTGCCAGATCCTGAAGACGATGACTGCAATCTTCAATGTCAGCACCTCAATGCTGAGTGTCGGAGGAACGGTGCCGAAGAGTGTGTGTGCAGGAATGGCTACGTTGGTGATGGAGTGGATTGCTGTATTCTTAGCTCCCTTCTAGATATCCTCAAGAGGCAACAGGAGATGATAGGTCAGGAACACCACCCATTACAGAATGAAGAAGTGTTGTGTGTGTGTGTGTGTGTGTGCAGATGAGGGTACAGAAGACGACGAAGAAGATGTGAGTTCAAAGAAGGGAACAAAGAAGGGAACAAAGAAGGGAACAAAGAAGGGAACAAAGAAGTCCAAGAGAGGGAGTAAAAGGAGGGGCCGGAGGAGCCACAAGAGCCGCTCCAAGAAGAGGAAGAGTTGCAAAGAAGACACGACGAGGACAAGCCGTAGATGCAGTGATAATCTTGATTTGCCAATGGATCCCATGCAAATAAATCCTGCTGTTGTCCTCCTTACTATAATGCTTGAAGATGTCCCCGAGGGTAAATAATTACATGTCCACTACCCCTCAAACTTATGTTGTCTCCTTTTCTCACAGGATGCTATCCACTCTTGAGGTCAGAGGGTATCACGGTTCCATAACGTCAGTGACTGCCGATCATGAACTATAGCTGTACATTAAAATAGAACTGAATCATGAGACTCTGTGTCATAAATCATCATGTATACTAGTGTATTATTGTGATAATCACCGTGGTGTCATGGGCTAAAATGCAACTACCAGTCAATGTAAGGCAAAGGGTGTATGCCTGTGCCAACTGTATTATTGAATCACTTTCCCTGAATAGAGAGCGCCGCTGGCTGGACAAGCATGCCATAAGCCAGACAAGTAGCACTGGCAACAGCTTTGCTCTGAACATGGTCCTAACAAGGACTCAATATAGACATTGAATAAATTATGCACCGCTCGTGGCTAAAGCTATGGGGAGCACTTAAAGAAAAAAGTGTTTGGATGTTAAGTTCCACACTCCAGCCAGAATTAGAGCTCAAGTGAGTCTTGTAGGTGTGGGCAGCTGGGAGTCTGCTGCTGATCCAGTTACTGAGGTGTTTTCAAAGGTGGAGGACTAACAAGGCATGGGACCTTGTACCCCACCCGTCACCTGCCATGCCAGACACACACTCTCAAATGCCAGCAGCTCACTGGATCGACCGTCAGTTCCAGTCGACCTGCGAGCTAGTCAGGCACTCCAACTCCATTGGTGACAGCAAACTGGTGTGTTCAGTGTACTCACTATCTAATTGTCTAATATCAATCATTTTCCCTATCAATATCATTTCATATCATATGCTGTGTCATATAAACACTCTTGGCAGGATCTCTGGCTCTCTGCACACCTGGAGATGAATGGTCTAATAGCGTTTACTTTTCTCGTCTTCTCATTTGGAGGTATATGTGAACGACAACCGAAATAATATCTCGTTGTGAGTTGTTTTCGTGATAGAGGTGGTCTGGGGAGAAGGCCAATGTCTGTCTTCCTGTCGTGGAGAGGCGGCTCTAATTGGAGAGACCGGCAGCTCTCTCTACTGCTGCAGAGAGCTGAGAGGTGGTGGCTACAGGACACACAGTGGTATCTGCATACCCTGTCACGATGACTACACCCCCCTACTACCTTACTCTGACCGTGAGCCATGTACTACATACAATTGGTTGTGGCTACAGATAGCTATACTGAGCCAGGATTGATGGGGCAATATATCCAAAATGTTGGAAATCAAGGCCCTGCAACTTGGCCACAATACTATTGCTCTATACATATTCACTTTGTTTCTCCACCTCCTCCCCCACCTTTTCCTTATCTTCCTCCTCCTCCTTTGCCTTATTCTCCTCCTTCCTTTTCTCCTTATTCTCTCTCTCTCTGTTTTCCAGTAGACGACAAGTGGTTGTCAACAGGAGGCAGTGGGGATGACTGTGGAGTGGGCTACGGAGGAGCCTGCAGTCAGTTTGCCTGGTGCCAGATGGTGGAGGAAGGACTGAGGTGTGTCTGCAGGCCAGGCTTCTCTGGGAACGGGCTGGAGTGTTCAGGTGATCACTGTGTCTCAGAGAGTGGGAGGACACCTCTCCCTCCTCTGCGGGTTGGCCCACTGCATCAGTATACTGACTCCAGATTCATCTTATTATATAGAGCTGGCACACTCATGTCCTTGTGCTGATCAAATTAGTCAGGCAAGGCCCATGAGACGATTAAATCATCTCATATTATGGCACATGTTGCTGTGCCACACTCTCTCAATGATGTAGATATTGATGAATGTGAGACTGGGAGGGACAGCTGTGACAAAAGACTCTACATTGCATCAGCCAGCAGACCAGGACTTGTCCGCAGGACCAGAGGAATCTGCTCCAACACTCCTGGAGGGTTCACATGCTCCTGCAGAATGGGCTTCACAATGGAAGGCAAACAGTGCATCGGTACAAATCCAGAATAATTATTGTTTTTTGAGAAGTGTATTAATGTTGCAGACAAGAATGAGTGCGTGAGTGGTTCCGAGGTGTGTGCGGAGGGTGCAGTGTGTCGTAATCTGGTCGGCTCATACCACTGTAGCTGCCCGGAAGGGTACGAGGGTGATGGTGTAAACTGCTGTCTCGGACTCTCGCTGATAAACCAGCTACTAGAACAAGGACTACTACAACAAGGTCTACTTTGGCGTTACTGCCAACTTTTCCCGAGTATTGTGGGAACGATGTAGTATCTCTGATGTTCTGTACACAGTGCAGAGTATGAGTGAGGGAAGGCAGAGGAAGGGGGGTTCGGGGAGGAGACGAGGGTCCAGACGGAAGAAATGCCACCATACAAGTAGGAGATCAAGGAGAGATGAATCTAGTAGATCATCAACAGTCCGTTCAGCCACTACCATCTCCCAGTCTTCCAGAGCATCCGTCACTGACTCTGCTTCTTTGGCCAGTCGGAGTCCACAATCATCTGCCAGAGCATCTTCAGTCAGCCTCTCCACGCACAGTGCAAGATCACCTGTTAGAGACCACATGTCTCAAGCCAGGCAGAGTCCTAGATCATCTGTCAGAGGATCAAAATTGTTTCCTCACTTTACCAGAGGTGAATGAATACCAGTCCACAATGTGCACAGGCAGAAACACAATGGTTGTGTCTTGTAAAGTCAGTATGTGGCAAATTGTACATTTCACTTGAGAAAGGTCACTTTTACAAACAAATAAGTCACCTTTTTTAACACAATCTATAATATTATAGTGAGAAAGCCAAATGCCTGGTGTCTGTGCATGCATACAAAAATGAAGTAGATCTCATTGTTGTGATGTTGTTTGTAGGTTGTGAGCGCTACGTGAAGACCCGCTCTGGGGGTACGTCAGCTGGTGTCGTCACTTCATTTGGTTATAACACACAACCATTAGATTAGCAGACATTGTTACACAGCAGTAGATGGAGACGGTGATAACACAAACAGATTTGGTATGATTGGAACAGATGATGTAATGTTATTATGACGATGTAATAATATTATGACACATGTATTGTTTGGGGCAGTGGTTGCAATGATTTGCCAGTGACGTGTGTAATTAGGTGGTAAAGTCAGGGTCATTCTCTTCGCTGTCGGAGCTGAAAAACCGCCGTCTCTTGCGAGACTGTTTTGGAGGAGGTTCAGTCTTTTTCATGCTCTTCTTGCTCTTCTTTGACCCCACACTCACCACACTGCTGCTGGACGATGCTCTGGAACGAGATCGGCCCCTGGGGGGATTGGTACTCGGGGCCAGATATTCCCCCGTAGCTGTCTGTACCCCGGGCTCTTCCTGTGTACATTCAGATGGATAGCAACAATATTGAAGACTGAGACTGTAAAGGTATGTGTGGAAGAGGGGGCTGGGTGCATGGGAACAAGGCTGGCTTGCCCATGTTGATGAATGGACCAGGTGTAGCTACAGACTGCATTTCTCATGTTAGATATGCACAGGGCATGCACACATAACATTTGGCAGGCAAAACAAGTCTACCTATTTGTATGAAGTATGAGGCCCTCCCTTTAATTTAATGTCATTGACAGACACCACACCACACCCTATCAGTGTATACTAAGGTCTACTCTCACTCTCACATGCCAGAATAACATCGACCACTATTACATGACTGTAAACGGGAGTGGGGACCTTGGTGGTGGGAGGCTGGTGAGACGAGGAGGAAGGAGGGGGAGGGGCAGGAGTAGTGGAGTGGCCACGTGTCTCCACATCGCTGTCCTCTCCCTCTTCAAAAGGATCCAGCTGATTCATCAGTCGTCGGAACTGCAGGGGCACCCCAAATCACTCCACTACTAGTCTTGACTCAAGTAAATACACAGGCCGACAGGGAAAGTGAAAGAACCAACTTCTGAGTTCAACTCCCAACAAAAATTGGTTCTTTTTCCTTTCGTCCTGGCAGGTGAATTTCTAGAGAATACTATTGCCACACCAGTCCAGAGTGCATGTACCAACCTCAACATACTGCTGGAGGTAATGGTCCTTTGACCTGGGCGGAGCCCCCGGACTTCGCTTCAATTCCTCCAGCACAGAGCTGGGGTCAAAGGTGACTCCTGATCTCCTGCTGACTGCTTTGTCGTAGGTTTTGTTTGACTCGGTCGGCGAGTACTGCTGGCATTTACTGAGAGAGAGGGAAAGGAAGAGGGAGAGAGGGAGAGAGAGGAGTTTAGAACTAGTAGGAGCAATAATTGAGTGTTACAGTTCGTTCAGTAACCAACACACAATCAATAAAACTTCCTTGTTTCATTGTCTGTGGTTTGCTGGCTTTGTTTCAGATCGTGAAGACAACTACGTACCACGTAGTAATGGGGTATGTACCTGTCAGTGAGTCCGCACATCCTCTTGAGGTGTTGTTTGAGGAGGAGGAGGAGGAAACAGGCCTGGGAGCTGCGACAGCACTCTGCCAGGTGAGCCAAGTCACACCCTCGCTGAGCTGCAGGGGAACGAGGGAGGGAGGTGGGGGCCGAAGAAGAAGAAAGAGGGTGACTTACACAACTGAGCAATGTCTTCTTCTTCCTCCCCACTCGGAACTGCTCCTGTACCACCCAGTGCCTGCATAGAGGGATCACATGATAGGCGCATGACTGGGGTCACATGATAGTCACATGAGAGTATTCACACCTCTCTAAAGGTCTGGAGTATGATGGAGCCAGAGACTGAGATGGTCATGTCAATGTTGTGAACCACAAACAGTGGCTCCTCGAGAGTGGAGTAGGGACAGTAGGCTAGGTTGTCGGCCACGTACAACAGCATCCCCAGAGAATTCCTCTGTGAACACCAGGTACAGAGAGAGGAAGAGGGCTAGCTAGAATGGCGACATTCTGGTGTCACCGGTCAGCGCTGTACCTCGTAGTCTTCAAAGTAGCGCAGCAGAGCTCTCAGGAAGGCCCGGCGATGTTGTTTGTTTGATCGCAGTAGAGAGTAGAGGTGGGCCAATAGAGCAGTGGGGGATGAGCCGACCTCTGTGAACCCTCGGGCTTCTCCCTGTACCAACATAACCACACCCACCTTTACAACGCTGTTAACCCCCCACACTTGAGTAAAGACAGACGCCACCGACAAACAAGTGTACACTGAGTGGAATTCCCACCAAAACTTACTC
This sequence comes from Geodia barretti, assembly GCA_030341885.1. NCBI lineage: Eukaryota > Metazoa > Porifera > Demospongiae > Tetractinellida > Geodiidae > Geodia > Geodia barretti. Next base: position 18,924 of record CASHTH010001223.1, on the reverse strand, counting down.
CAAAGAGGAGGCGATGAAATGTATAAGATTTCTTGACCCCTGCCATTAGAGTAGTCTGCGTAATCGGAGGTCACACAGGTCAGAGTTCAAACCCCACTCAGAGGTCGAGAGTGGTTTACCTGAACAAAGTGTCCGTATCTACTGGAGTGTTCGGAGAGGTGTTGGTTGGCCTTGATTCTAATGGAGGACTCCGGGTCAGTACTGATGGTGATGAGGTAAGGGATACACTGCTCCGGGTGGACCAGACCCTGTCTGATGATGAGCAGCAGGACCTGTACCGCCCCCAGTCTCACCTGGTGGATGAAGGTCAGGCCTACATTGAGAGGCCAGAGGGAGGGGGGGGCTGTACCTGTAGCTCTGTGTCAAGAAATGACTCCAGAATAGCAGACAGAAAGACCTGAGCAATGCTGCTGCTGACACTGGGAGAGGAGAGATGGAGGTGCAAGGAGTGAAGAGAGAGAGAGAGTTACTTGGACTGCTGGTCTCCAAACTCCAACAGGTTTTCCTTGTCCTCCTGCTTGTCTGAACCTGACACAACACACACACACATCAGCTGCACCATCCTCCTACAGAGTAGTGTGTCTCTCTTATACCTTGCATGTCAGCCACTTTGAGTGTAGCCTCCACCTCCTTGAGGTGTGACTGGAGGTTCTTGAGAACCTGGCATTTCTTCTTGCTGGAGGCCCCACTGGCCAGCCACTCCAGGTAGAGATCTCTGGTGGCCATCTCCAGCATCATCTCGGGGTACCTCACGCAGTAAAATCCCAGCCCCGTGACCGACTTCAGCTGAACCTCTTCGTCCTCGTGACGAGAGAAGTACACCAGTTGGGAAAACACTCGCTCACTCACTGGGTTCTCCTGGCAAATACACAAGATTTGCTAGACAATTTGTATAGGCCAATTTCCCTGGGTGCATGCACACATCCATGCTACATGTCTTCCCAACCCACAGTGGAGTTCTACTGCATGTGGCCTTTTGCAAACACTACATTTGTGGGAGAGTAGAAACACATTGAGTAGTGTGTGGAGGGGGGGCACAGACCTTGGTGGAGGAGGGTAGGAAGGAGTCCATGTCAAAGTGTTTACAGAGGAGGCCGACTGTAAATGTGGAGCGGAGGAGAGAAGGCCTCAGAGCCTTCAACTGGGGGTTCCCACTGTTCTGAGAATGCAGCGTATTTACTCTCTCCAGTAACACTGGGGGAAATGGGACATGAGATGGAGAGATGTGGGGGTTATTAAAAGGGTAAATTATAGGGTGGGCACTCACAGTAGAACTTTTGGAAACAGTCTTTAACGAGAGGATAGTTGTGAGTGACGTTATTGACCACTGCTCCCAGGCAGTGGATACAACTCTGCACAAGCTATGGAACACAACACAACACACAGAGACAGAGAGAGAGAGGGAAAGAATTGCTGCCTCACTAGCTAGATGTACATACATGCATTATCATGGCTCACCATCTGTCCGTGTTTCATGACCAATTTGACCAAATCTTCCTCGAGAGAGGCCAGAAATGATTCACTGGGATGTTCCATCAGAGGAACCACTTGCCTCAGGATCTGTGCCACGTAGTGAAGGACCATCATATCTCCTTGAGACTGGGAGCAGCAAGAGGTCATCACATAATATATACACTTTGCAACTTTGTTGGGCGAGACAACTTCAACGTATAGCCATGCCACATGTTGAAATGCCATAATTGTTAAACATAGCTTTTTTCATTACATATGCATGATATGGAGTTAAGACACTGGGAGAGGGTCTTACAGAGCATTTGGAGCTGAGGTAAGGATGGAGGGTGGTGGCATGACGCAGGAGAAGCTGGGGGCGTGTCTTACAGAACAGGTAGAGGGTCGTGACACACGTCACCAGACGAGACGAGTTTTGAGCCCCTCCCTGACCTGTGGCTGAGGTGGGAGAGAGAGAGAGAATCATTGTTGCACTGACATCATGCCTGCTGCCTAGTGTTGCGTATGGAGCACATGCAGTAAACCATTCTCACTGGTACAATAATTATACCGGAGGTCTCGTCAAGGGTCAGCAGAGTCTCCACGAGGCAGTCAACCATCATCTGACACACTGTTAGTACCAACTGGACTGAAGACTTGTCGTCCGTCTTCAGGAGCTGCTGGAGCAGCTGCTCAAACCACTCGTACTCCTTACAAGACCCCACCTGCACAAAACACAACATACGTGACCTGGTTTAAGAGTAAAACCTCTGAAAATGGACCCTCTGAATGAATAAAGGGCACCTCTCTATACTGATCCCATCTTGAACAAAGGCTAAATTAGAATGCTTCGAAAAAGTGAGTAGGTCTTGATCATTAGCACTCCGACAGCTTAAAGGACACTCGGTTCTAGTATACCTGTCCACTATAGAAAGGAGAGTGGAAGTAGGGAGAGCTCACCACTGCAGTGACTTGTCAACTCTCCTCTCCAGAGACTCTCTCTGTGCAGCTCCAGCTGGAGGCATGGTGAACCACAGCTCTCTGAACACACTACTCACCAGTTGCTGAGGGTGTATATATGTACAGTAACACTTGAGGCTCATTAGTACCAGGTAATGAAGGGGGACCTTGATTCCCTCCTCGTCAGAGATCCTCCTCATTATCTTGACACAGATCTCACTGGTCTTGGGGAACTGAGGCTGCAGCACACACACATCCTTCAGAATCTTTATAACCCTCTTCCTCACACTGACACCTGTGTCCTTTGGAGAATGGAGAGTGAATTAGAGAGGAGAGGGAAGGTTGCCAGATGGCTGAGTAGACTGACTAGTATTCGTTCACTGAGCATGTTGTAGTATTGAGCAGTGAGCTCCGGGCGACTGAGGACGGAGCGACCCAGCAGGTCCACCGCAGCTTCTCTCACCAGAGTGGACTGGTCCATGAACCTGCACTGGACTGCCCTCTGCATATCAGGCTGACGACAGTAAGAGAGACAGTGTTACCACAGTAGTTGAGATAGAGAGGGGGCGAGTATACCCGAGAGAGAATGGAGGGGTCAGAGTCAATGATGCAGGACAAGGCCTTCATGGCTCTGGTCCTCATGCGGACTTCAGGCTCACTCAGAACTCTGATCAACTGCAGTGAGACACACATTCTCCAGTCAGTAAGTGTTTCCCCATGATCACAGGGGTAGAGTACCTGCTGTAAGTAGACATCAAAGCTGCGACTGAGGGCTCGAGAGGAGGCCAGGTACCTCACCACAAGACCTGCACTCTTATCATCCAGAACACCCTCCAGATGTCTGTGTGTACAAGAGACAGCTGACAGCTGACAGAGACTGTCTCGGCTAGAGGCAGAGACTCACTTTAGCTCCGACTGGTTCTTGGTCCCAATCAGAGAATGGAGGGTCTCCTTCTTCACCTCTGCCTGCTGGAGTGCCGCCGCTGAGGAGCTAATGGCAGGGACATCCCCGTTCCCGTCGGTGGTGATTGGATCCATTTCCTCCCCTGCCTCTTTCATGGCTTTCTCTAGCTCCAGTTGGGTGTCCCTCAGCCACTGGCCGAGGTAGAAATCCCTCGAATACTGCGGCAAGTACAACAGAACATCACACATATCAGAGAATTAGACTGAGACCAGCCCCAGATCTTGACATATTGAAGAACACATTGAAGAATGTTAGGGTACTCTCCAGTATATATACGACTGAGTGCCACCATTGAAAAACATTTCAGTGAATAATGAAACTTACAGCACAGGAAGGATCAGTCTGGCTGCGTTTGTGCAGGTAGGCAATGAGAGCCTTCTGCAGGTGTTTACTGTTCTCTGAGAATGCATCCTGACGCACACACACACACACCACACACAGGAAGTCTATTAGTCTCTCTGTTGTTTCATCTGGTACTTACCATTGTGAGAAGCATGGTAGGAGAGGGGGTCTTGCGTTCCAGTCGACCCTGCATCACCTGTACACACATACACATTGTATGTACTACCATTCACAGTAACATACACACTGTGATACAGAAACATTTGCAACCGTGAGCTACATTGCTAAAGTGAAAAGCTCGCCAATGATTTTCACCACATAACATACACATGTACCATTCACAGCATAAACCAATTTGCGAGCTACAGTGCCCCACAAGTCAAAAGCTCACCAATGCTGTTACCACAAGATATTCTCATGTCAAAACTGGCAATAACATGCTAAAAAATTACAGCTGTGATGTTGAGGTGTGTATAGCTCATCACCTGAGCCAGGATGGAGACGAGGTCCCCGTGCTCAGTGTCCACACTGCTGGCAGCGTCCCTGCGCAGTCTGGCAGCTATGACTCCCAGATGGTCCAGAGACGTCACCCTCAGACTGTGCTCATTGCTACGATTACTGAATGAGTGAACCTGTGGGAGAGTTTTTAGGGGCTAAATATTGTGTTTCTTCAATTACGAGAATGAGACAATGTGCATGCACTGTGAGAATTGAAATTTTGCAGATTACTTTAAAAATTCCAGAGAATTTTATAAAGAGGAATAGTAGGGATGGTATATATAAAAAGAAAGGGAGACAAGATAGGGATGTGTATGAAGCATGGTTTACGAGAATGTAATTTTGGCATTGGAATGAGAAATTTAGACATAATAATACGGTAGGTAGGTACAGGGGTTCTACAAGGTGTACCAGGAGGACTCCGAGGAGTGTGAGAAGGACCTCACAGGCTGGCCATTCTGGGAGGTTGAGGGTGGTGAGCAGGTCCTGGACAAAGTTATCAAACAGCGGTCTGAAATCCTCCTCCTCTTTCCCCCCACAACACCTGACGACAGAGACAGATCAGAGGAGGTATAGAGATGTGAGTGGCTGTCTAACTTTTTCATGAACGTGGAGAGAAATGTCTTCCCAGTGGTGAGGGCCAGCTCATAGCTGTTGACCATCTGTACATCAGGATCAGCCTGGAGAAACACACCACACACACACACACCATATGAGATTATAAATATTTTCATGCAACTTCAACACCTATGAAAACCCAAGAAAATGTCGTTGTAGTTTATCAAAATCCTAGTAAGTTTGAAAAAACTGACTTCAGTTGAATGAAAAACAGAGGAGACCGTACTGACCTTCGTGGGAGAGTCTGAGGCTGGGGTCAGTGGGTGTGTCAGGTCGCAGGAGGGGTGTGGTCAAAGAGCTATCATCAGGAGGACTGACAATACACTGAACCAGTTGTAAGATGAGGGCCGTTACCATCTGGACACTGGTCCCATTGGACAACTGCGGGGGTGGAGTCAGGGGGTGTGGTCTCTGGGGGTGTGGTCTGACTCACTTGAAGCTGCGGAGGTTCCTCTTGGTGGTGGGGAGTCTGGCGAGAGAGGCAAAGAGGTCCTCCAGTATTAGGTCTCTGTGTTTCTCATAGCGAGAGAACACCTGTGTATTATACACCAGGGAACAACTATGTACCATAGAGAATAGGATGGTACACTACTCACAGCTCTGACTAGTCGAAGTGAGCTCAGCTGGAGGGAACTGACATTCTCCACAAAGAATGGGAAAGTACCCAGCGATGAGATCTGAGAGGAACAGAGAACATAGTGTGTGTGTGAGTACGACTTCTTTCAGAGAATTGTATATGACGTTTTATCTGCAAAATTTTTTTGAGAAAAGTTGAAGTATCCAGCTCTGTGCAGTGTATGAACCTGAAGGACGGTGGTGTCAGTGAGTGGCTGTGTCTCCAGCAGGAGGGCCAGATTCTCCACCACCTCAGTCAGCTTCCTGTACACGGCCTGGACGTCTCTGTTGGCACTGTGCCCTCCTCCCTGCCTTCTCTTCTGCCGCGGGAGAGCTCCTCCCTCTGCAGATAGCAAGACAGTGTATATGACATAAGTGATGTAAGCGCTGGCACGGATAAGATTATGGATAATGCCAGTTTTCAATAGTTGCAGTGCATTTTGTGTGGTGAACGCCATCAACTTGTGGGTCAGCACTCTACATATACGTAATTTGCACATTTGTGCTCTTTAGCTATCACAGAAATCACCTCTCACTGGTTTACCTTTGGTCCCGGCTCTGTAGACAGGGTCAAACTCGGGGTAGATATTGTTCTCAAGATGGAACTTGGTGACTGAGATGATCTGCTCCAGACTCTCCTCCTGGTGCACATTCTTGGGCATGTTGGGAGCAGTGTTGATGTGGAGGACGGCGAGAGCTGCATCCAGGGAGCGCAGCACTCTCTCTCTGATTGCCTCTCTCCATGTCCGCACATCTCCCTCCCCCTCCTCCTACATACAACACAGAGACTTAGTGACAAAAATTGTTGGCGAAATTTAGTCAATATGCATAAAGTTTTTGGAAATTGCGAATGTGTCCACAAACTGTCAAATTGAAGTGACTGTCAGTTACACTATGGTCAACTCACAGGGAATGTGTTCATCTGTAGCTCTGCACTGTCCAGTACATGTTTGTCCATGATACCAATCAGCCTTACCAGACTATCCACTGATATCTGTACATTGACACGCACAGATCAGAGAGAGGTGATGCGGATCAAGACTCACCTCGTGGAGGAGTAAGAGTTGCTTCAGTTTGCAAGTCTCCGCCGCCACATGGACCACCGAGTTCCTGCTCAGGAGGTTATCTGTGGAGAGACATCAGTGGAGAAAGACTGCATTAACTTAGGGGAGAGACTTGTGTAGTTCAATTTAAGGCAAAGGCAAGGAGTTAAGGGAGAGAAAAAAACAGTGAGATTGCGGAAAAGAAAACGACACAATTACGGTATGGGTGTTGAGTATACATACCATCAGAGAGCTGGTCCTCAGTGTCCAGTAGTGAGTCCACCATGAACGAGTAGTGCTGGATCGCTGCCAGTCTAGCTGGGTCTGAAGGACACACACAGTGAGATACATTGGCAGACACTCGAGTTAGAGTAACTGTACCTCCGTGGTGGGACTGACGTCTCTTCTTCTTCTTGACTGGTCTCCGAGGCTCAACTGATGACAAACAGAATACCGTAAAAGTGTAAAAACTTTTAGGTCCATATTTATACAAATTTTGGCCCCATGAGAGAAAAGCTCACTGGGTTGGGAGGGGGGTGGGGCAGTCATCATAGTGAAGCTATTGCTGCGAGAGGGAGGAGAGGCAGTCTTGTTGCCCAGTGAACCAACTATCTTCCTCCGCTCCACTCTCACCACCATGGCCTCGTCCTCCTTCTTCTTCTTCACCTTCTTCTTCACCGCCCTCGCGGAAGACTCAGACGTGACCTTATGGCGCTGTCTCTGCTTCAGTCTGGACCTGTCAATCGAGACCATCATGGCACCTGCGGGGGCTGGCGGTCTGTGGGGCTGTTTCTTCCTCGCTCTGTCGTCTGAGTCTGTCCGTGACAGTCTGCGACTAGAGCTGCTCTTCTTCGGGGGTTTGGAGTCCTTCAGTGTATCATCTTGTTTGACGGTTGGCTCATTAGGGACATTGGCTGCCAGCAGAGGGACATTGGATGTCGCCTCTGTCTTGACTGGACTGGAGTACTTGGAGGAATCCAGTCTGTTGAGTCTGAGAGTGGGCTGAGGAGCGAGTCCCTTGCTGAACACAGAGTAGACCAGTGGAGGGGTCTGTTGGGTGGGTACATACGGCTCAGAGGAGACATGGCTCTTTGGCTGTCTGTAAGAGAAACAGTTCTGTCAGTATTACTATGGAATAATAGTGGGGGCCTCACAGGAATGAAGTGTCGACAGAGAGGAGAGCTTTGGTGATCTTGTTGCAGAGGCCAGGCTCTGCAGTGCTGAGGAGTTTGCGTGACTCTGGGCTCAGAGGCAGCTCCCCTCGGACACATCTCTCCAGAGGTGTCGGCATGTGGGTGGGCATAGGGAGGTCTGCCAGTACTAACAGAGGGGACACAGTGAGTGCTGCAGGATATGTGTACTTGCATTGGTGCGTGTCTTACAGTCGGCCACGGGGGCAGTGCCCACTAGGCTCGTGAAGAAGTCTCTCCTGAGAGTCGAAGCCTGCATTTCCAAATAATGCGCATGTAACAGACCACACCCTCCGAGAACAATTGCGTCTTTCTTCGGGCAGTTCAGAGAGCGTTTCTCCCTCGACCCAGGCCCCTGTCGACGAGAATGAAGCCTTCTCTAGCTGCCAGCAACTCACACACAAGCCAGAGAAAAGACACATGCGCGCGGCGCCAACATTCAAAATCATTTCCCGCCAAATTCGGTGCAAGAACCCACGTGTAGAGATGAGCGAAGAAGTGGTGTTGTCTTGTGTGTCTAGTTCTGGCGGTAAGGGAGTCAAGATAGCTGCCTGGTCACCTGGGAAAGGTGCTATCCAGCGGACCTACAGCAGCGAGACCGAGGGGGGCGGGGCTGCACTTGCCATGCTGGGGAAGACACACATTATGTGTGCCTTGAAGAGCATCCCGTTCATTTACGTGTGGCACGTGAGGAAGGTGAAATGGGAGACATTCTGTAAGGTCTAATAAGTAGTAGATGGACCCCCTCAGGAGCAAGTTCTGATGAAGATGGCGTGTCCAGGCCTCGTGAGAGCTCTGGCTGTAAGTCCTGACTGCGTCTACTGTGCAGGAGCCATTGCTGACAAGATTCACATCTGGCAGGTGATGGTAGAGATTACTCTGCTCCTCACACACATGCTGTGTTCCTGCAGGTGTCAACAGGTCACCTGTTGGCAGTGGAGGGTCGACACTACCAGCCGGTGTCAGTCCTGCTGTTCACTGATGATGGACAGTCCCTGGTGTCTGGAGGAGAGGATGGCAGAGTTCTCGTGTGGAGCCTTCAGCGGTGCACCACTCTCCTTTCTCACATTCCCTTCTCTCGTCACTCTCCTCTCCTTTCTCGCTAACTCAGGTTGGTCTCGCAGGCATTTGACTCTAGTGGTGTCTCCCTGCCTCACTCTGAGAATGTTTCCATGGGAACTAGACCACACCCACCTGTATTACATCACACCTGGAGTGACCACGCCCTCCCAGTAACGTCTCTCCACTGTGGAGCTGGAGGACTGAGAGCAAGACTTGCCTCTGCCTCTCTCGACCAAACTTGTAAGGTTAGCAACATTACGGCAGTTGCGATTTTGATGATGTAATGTGGGTGTGGTCAGCTCTACGACATGGCTTCCGGGCAACTCCTCTGCTCAGTTTTGTTTGGGTTTTCCCTCACTGCTGTTGCCATGGATACAGCGGAGCAGTGGCTGTTTGTGGGTGGAGCTACGGGAAGAATTAGTCGTGTCAATTTAACATTGCAGGTGAGAGTAAGTTCCTCACATTTGTAAGCTGTTTTGAAAACAACTTTTTTCAGCGGATGGCTCCATTGCATGGCATGTCAGCTGCAAGTATGGCAGACAGTGGATTCAAAGGACACACGTAATAATTTATTACACCTCATCTAGCGTGTGCTCCTCCCACTGTGTCATGTGACTGTCACATGATCCAGGCAGGCGGTGACGAGTCTGGCAGTGTGTGATTGTGGACTGGCGTCTGGATCAGAGGACGGGACATGTAGGCTCTGGGACATTGCCAGTGGTCAAGCTACTAGAGTCCTCCAGATGAAAGGTAGACCCTGTCATAATAGATCATCCTACTGTGGCTGAATTGATCTAATTAGGAGGAGTGGTTCAATCGCTGGTAGTGTGGGGTGTGGCTCTGTCGGGACATGGCAAAAAGACAGGTCCAGAATCTCAGAGTGTGTTCATCGCTCCATTTCACAAACAGCTGCTGTACACCGACAAGAACACTGCTCTGGACTGTGGACAGTTTGTGCTGCGTCGCACCATCGATCCGGTAGGCCAGACCTCCCCCATGTTTACAGCTAATCATAATCATTTCCTCTCATTCACTACAGCTCTCTGATTTTGGTGAGTCTGAAGTAATGTTCCGAGTGTTTTGTGAATTGTATTGCAGCAAGTCTGGAGTGTGAGGCTGGGTTGAGTGTGGGTCAGTTGGCCCCAGGTCCTCCAGAAGATGGAGAGGCAATGCAAGTCCACAGGCTGAGGGAAGACATGACTCATCTCAGGGACATCAACAGAGCTCTCTACTCTCTGTTGTCAGAGAGAACTGCTCTATCTCTCTCACACTCCACTGATTGATATTAACTGTTTCATAATCATTGAACTCACTAACAGTCATTTTCTAGCTGCTGTAAAAAGATGCAAAACTTCAGTGGCCTATATAAACCTAAAGCTTCCAAGCATGTAAGAGTAGTGCAAAAGCCATACTTGAAGTGTCTTAGTGTCTAGCACTGTATATATATAGATGAAGGTTTCTAAACTTGGTTCAGACTGTATAACATACAACCATCTCTTGTTAAAAACACACAAAACAGAGCAATCAAATGGGGGGTGTGTGGTGCCATGGTATGAAGATTGATGACAGGGGCATCTGCTAGGTGGTATTGGCTGACTCACAGGCATCCACCCAATCACTATACACATCTACAGCTTCTGACAAATCTGTTGATAAACAAAACCTGAGGAGAGTAAATACACTGGTGAAAGGGACTGACAGTTTATGGGAGTCTGGAAATCCTCCAGGCACACTCTGCAGGTGATGAGTCCTGTATTCCGCTGACGATCCCTGCAGGACACTCACGTGACCCATTCTACCACACAGAGACCTCTAAACAGACACTTACAGTTTGACTTCGCAGGACTTCTCGTGGTTACAGAACGGGCAGGTGAATTGGGTGTCCAGCGGTCCTGTCATTCTCTTTTTTGGTGGAGCCTTCCTCTTAGATTTTCTTCGACCCATTTTTCCGCTTCAGACTACTGGAGACGCTCGTATTTATCAGACAAAGCAGGCTTTGCAACTTCACTTCAAATGGTGCAATGCACGTTGGTGCTCTAATAAAAGCCCACCAACACTTTCGTATATTTAGAACATCACAACTGAGTAATTTTGAACAAGTTATGCCACTCCCACATCCCGAAAGAGAGCCAGAGAAGCACTCTGCTGAGCAGTTGAAGAATTAGCAGAGAAGAAGAGAGATAGCTCGGTCGGCGAGTGAGTGAGAGATGCCTGCCTCTGCGCTGTACATCCTCGACCTCAAAGGAAAGGTTTGGACCTCAATAGCTACTGCAATCGGCTGCGACTGGCGAGTCTAGTTAGTTAGAGATGTGTCTCTGTGTCCGTGTGCAGCCGGTGATATCCAGGGACTACCGAGGAGACGTGGATCTGTCGGTCATCAACAACTTCCTGCCCCTGTTACTGAGTCTGGAGGAAGAGGGTATGGCTTCCCCCATTCTGGTCCACGAGAAAGTCACTTTCGTCTACATCAAACACAACAACCTCTACTGTATCCCAACACCCCCTCTGTGCAGTTATAGGACTTGTGCATATGTTGTGTGCTGCTCTCTCTATTGCTTCTTTGACCTTTACCAACCAGTGGTTGCAACTACCATCAGGAACGCCAATGTGGCTCTCATCTTCCAGTTCTTGCATCGCATAGTAGAGGTACAAACTTAGCCTGTTTTATCTGGTCTCTGAATCATCTGGTGGCCCGTGGTCTCAGGTTTTCAGGGAATATTTCAGGGAGCTGGAGGAAGAGAGTATCAGAGATAACTTTGTGCTTCTCTACGAACTCCTGGACGAGTTGATGGATTTCGGCTACCCTCAGACCACAGAGGGGAAGATTCTTAAAGAGTGAGCTCTTCTTTTGGTCGTATCTGACTCTTGTTCACGAGGGTTCTGGTGGGGTCAAGGTTCATAACTCAGGAAGGCCACAAGTTGGAGTTGACACCCCACATCCCAGCAGCCGTGACTAACGCAGTGTCATGGAGGAAAGAAGGAATCCGCTACCGCAAGAACGAAGTTTTTCTAGATGTCATTGAGTCAGTCAACCTCCTGGTGAGCCTAGCTACCTACTAAGAGTTAGTTCATTCTCTCTTTAATGTTCCTCCCACTGTGGCTTGTGTGCACCAACCTTTCTCTAATAGTTTGCCTCCTTCTCGTGTGTGCAGGTGAGTAAGACAGGGCACGTCCTGCAGAGTGAGATAGTTGGGTCGGTAAAGATGAAGGTTCGACTGACAGGCATGCCGGAACTGAGGCTGGGACTGAACGATAAGATCCTCTTTGAACACACAGGACGTGAGACCACTACGTAGTCACTGAGCTTCCCAAGTCACCCCCTCTCCTCCCAGGGACACGCAGCAAGGCCGTGGAACTAGAGGATGTGAAGTTCCATCAGTGTGTCCGACTCTCGCGGTTTGAGAATGACCGCACTATCTCGTTCATTCCCCCCGACGGAGAGTTTGAGCTCATGTCATACAGACTCAACACTCAAGTCAAGCCTCTCATCTGGATAGAGTCTCAGATTGAGAGACACTCCCACAGCAGAGTCGAATACCTCATCAAGGTAACATTTTCAGGTCCTGTGTACAAACTGGTGCATGGTCTCCCTCTCTCCTCTAGGCTAAGGGACAGTTCAAACGGAGGTCTACTGCCAACAATGTGGAGATCCTCATCCCTGTTCCTGCAGATGCCGACTCTCCCAAATTTAGAGTGAGTCTCACAGAACTTCACACACTGCCCACTAACCTTGTTGCACACCTGACTACAGTCCAATGCTGGCTACTCCAAGTATGTTCCAGAGAAGAGTGCGCTAGTCTGGAACATCAAGAACTTTCCAGTGAGCCCCTCTCCTCCCTCACCCTCACCCTCACACACAGTGACCGTATTCTTCACTGACCGTCCTGTCTCCCGTGACAGGGAGGAAAAGAGTTTGTGCTGAGAGCTCATTTCGGTCTCCCGTCAGTGGAGTCTGAGCAGGGCGAGGGGAGACCTCCTATCAAAGTCCAGTTTGAGATTCCATACTTCACCACTTCTGGCATTCAGGTGCGTGTGTGCTGTAGTCAAACTTCCTAGGAATTCGACCAAAAAACTGGGTTTGCAGCAGTCGTGTATATATGTACTGTTCTGCCTTCAGGTGCGCTATCTGAAGATAATTGAGAAGAGTGGTTACACAGCTCTACCGTGGGTCCGATATATCACTCAGAATGGAGGTAATGCGCTCTCCCTGTATGCCACACCCACCAGCCACACCCCATTTCTTTCCCTGCAGATTACCAACTGCGGACCACATGAACTTCTCCTCTAGCCAGTTTTGTACTGTACATAATGTTAGCTCTAAACTTGTGTATATATAATAACTGGAATGACAGTGGAAACTTCAAGTAAAGAGAAACAGATAAAAATGATGTACTGTCACTTGGTCCAACTGACTTTGGGGATATCAAAGTGTTCGGTGAGAGTGTCTAAGTATTTGTTCATCTCCTGGATCATGGAGAAACAGAGTGTCACGGTCAACACAAAGTCAGACTGGAATAAATCTCACCTCCACCCTCTGTTTGTGGGTCTTTTTGGCCTTCTCCAATACCTTCTGCTTTTGCTGTGAGACGAAAGAGTCACTGCCAGGCAGCCCGTGTTACTGGCTGGGAAACTCACTCTCTTGGCTTGTACTGCAGCATACGCCTTCTCTGCGGATGTTCTCGTGTTTTTGACTTCCTCCGCCTTCTCCTCGACTTTCTCTACCACCTCTACTACCTCCTCTGCCTTGCTCTTCTTCTTCTTCTTCCTGTGGAGTGAAGAGGCCAAGGTCACAGCTGATGTAGACCCACAATGTAGCACAGCCTCTCCTTACTTCTTTACTCCTCCTGAAGATACGCCTTTCAACTTTAGCGAGCCTCCAACACACTCGGCGTAAGCGTCACTCATAGCAGCAAGCTCATCTCTCTCCCTGACTCCGTACACGGAAACTGTATACGTCCGCATACTTTCAATTAACGGGGTGGGATTTCCCGCGGGGTATCCCCTTGTACGTACGATGTCCTCCCGCAGTAGGACTTACGAAGACGGAGATGTTTCCAGAGACTTCTGCTGCTTCATGTGCAACGGTCGTCAGATTCTGCAGGGTTACGTCACCCTGTACGTCTCTTTCACCAGGCTCACCATGTTCGACGGGTAAGGAAAGTAGCAATTTACCTCTATTCTCTCTCTGTTCTGCCGTCTGGAGTACAGGAGAATTTTGGAGGAGTTTGAATACGGCACTGTCTACTCGGTGAACGAAGAAGAGCCGCCAACAACACACTCTCTGATCATCAACCTTCCTCACCATGTAACCTAGACACAATCCTTCTACACTGACCCAAGTTTATCCCTCTTCTGTCTGCAGTCTGTCTACCTGTGTCACCTGCTGAGGAAAGCGCTACTGTTGAGAGTGTTTCAGAAACTAGAGCTGTACAAACCAGATGTCCGCCTGCCAGCTGAGGTAAACACAGTACCCCCACAGATAGACACAACCTATCAGCCTATATTTCACCATTTCATCAGTCTCTGGGGTTCCCAACCGGAGGTCTTGCAGGAATGTCCTGTTCACCTAATGTGGCTCGCCTGGTGTACCCCAAACCTGGCCTCTGTCACCATTATGATGATCATCATCACCATGGTGATGATGAATGTAGCAGTCACACTCACTATGAAGAGAAACGGCACAGTCATCATTATGATGATGAAAGAACCAGTCGCCGTCATTATGAGGGGAAAAGGGGCGGTCAGTGGACAAAAACTGGTTCTCAGAGCAAATACTCTGCCTCGGATCAGGACTTTTCAGACCACCTCTCACCCACCTGATTTCAGCTCTCACCTTCATCATCACTTTTTCTCATATGTCATTCCCACCTTGTATAGTATAGTGTGAACTGTGTCATAACCCTCGGCGCGCATGCGCAGCGAGGTTAGTACCCGTGTGTCTGTCTGTCTACGACTATTCTCGCAATACAGGCAACGAGGCGGCTTATGAGCGATTCCAACAGCTTTAGCGGTACATGGGCTAGAAAAATAAATGGCGATTTTGCTGAAACGACTGCGTTCGAGAGCGACAAACTGGCACGGTCGCGGACGACGACAGCGTTCCGTGGCCCACCCGTCAATAAGCGGTGCGCATGCGTGTATTAGACGCAGTATGCTGGCCTCGACCTGATCCGCTTGCTCTGTGTACCTTGGAGGCACAAGAAGCCACAGCGAAGGGTGTGCATCGACTCCCGCATGCTATCTACTAGCCAGTGTCAGCGAGCTACTAGCGGGAGACCGCGAATAAACGCCAATGCAATAGCCCAGTCTGATGGATAAGCACCCCCTCTCTTGATCGTTCGATCCTGGTTCGATCCCGGGGGTTGTGCGCCTTTTTCACAATGATGTAATGTATAGGATGTTGGCTGTTGGTATATATGGAACGTTTTTTCATCAGCTCTCCAGGCCAGCCCGAGTGGCTAGGTGGTTAGAGTCGTGGGGACTGACACCATAGGTGCCCGGGGTTCGTATCCCGATCCCGCACTAAAATGTCAGGTGGTCCAGAGCATTGGCTGGGAACAGCTCTGGTTCCTCCCCTTACCCACAAATCTACCACTGACCCATGTTTCTCAAAGGGCAGCGTATAGTTCGGCATAGCACTGCGTCCGTAGACGTCTGTCTGGAGAGATGAAGGGCTGGCCGTTTTTTTTCAACTTTGGGTTTTTGGAAATTTTTTTTTGCACTAAACAATCCACGGGTAATACGAAAATTAGTAGAGAGATGAAAGGTTGGCAATTTTTCAACCTTATATATTTTTTGGGCCTCAAACAGAAGTAGGGCTGTTCTTTTTGATGCAACGAAGGGCGTGTATCGACTCTCGCATGCTAATCTACTACTGTAGCTACTCTCTGCGAGCTATAATTACCCTCGGCGCGCATGCGCAGCGAGGGTACTGTAGTTGGGTTTGTCTGTCTGTCTGTCTGTTACTCTCAATCTCACTTCTCGAATGTCTGTTCGTCTCACAAACGATACAACCTACTTAACCGGCAATGAAGGTCAGACATTTCGAACGGTTTTCTCTGAAAATGCTCCGTTGATAAGCTAGAGCGCTTCCAGCATTGTATGGCAAATGCCTGTAGTCGCCATTTTATCGCTGGCGGCCTAATGCGCATGCGCTTATATTTAGCACAGGACCGGTGTCACAGTATATTTTATCCCCCGTGTATTTTATCCGGGGGATAGTATATTCTATCCGGCCGGATAGAATACTCTTAGTGTGGAATATCCGGGGTCCGGATATTTTATCCCTCTAATAAGAAAAGTTTCTGCGCATACGGTAAACGCGCGGGACCATTTTTGTTGGCGCCGTCGCTGCTCATGCATACCGAGTTGAATCTGCACGACTGCACTCTCTTTCTCTTCGAGACACAGCGGTTGCGCGGGTCTGCTCGCATTCACCTGCAACCTGAGCCCCACGCTCGCTGGGATATCCGGTAGTGTTCTACAGTCCGCTGGTGTAACTCCAAACAAGGCTGTCATCGCATTCTGTAACGTTGAAATCCCCCACAGAACCTCAAAACAACACACCCCGCCTGCGTTTCGACACTCCTAATAACGCACAGCACGTGGTATAAAATATCCCGGGTGCGGATAGAATATCCTAGGAAAATTTATCCGTGGGGGATAGAATATCCTATCCGGCCGGATAAAAATTCGGGGGGATGAAATGTACCGCGACACCGGGTCCGCTTGCTCTGTCTATCTTGAAGGCACAAGAAGTCACAACGAGTGTCGTGTATCGACTATCGCGTGCTATCTACAACTGTAGCTAGCCCGCGTCAGACTCTCTGCGAGCTACTTCGCCGAGGGTTTGCACTTTAGTGCTTTTCATTTACACTGTTCCCATTCAAGTAATGGTGGTGGTCTGATGGATAAGCAGCCCCTCTCTTGATCGTGAGGTCCCTGGTTCTATCCCGGGTGTGTACGCCTTTTTTACAATGATGTAATAGGAGTGTTGGTATATATGGAACGTTTTTTCATTACCTCTCCAGGCCAGCCTGAGTGGCTAGGTGGTTAGAGTCGTGGGGACTGACACCATAGGTGCGGGGTTCGTATCCCGATCGCGCACTGAAAGTGTCAGGTGGTCCAGAGCATTGGCTGGGAACAGCTCTGGTTCCTCCCCTTACCCACAAATCTACCACTGACCCATGTTTCTCAACGGGCAGCGTACAGTTCGGCATAGCACTGCGTCCGTAGACGTCTGTCTGGAGAGATGAAGGGCTGGCCGTTTTTTTTTCTTTTTTTCCAACCTTGGGGTTTTGAAATTTATTTTTTTGCACTAAACAATCCACGGGTACATACGAATATTAATAGAGAGATAAAAGTTGGCAATTTTTCAACCGTATATATTTTTTGGGCCTCAAACAGATATAGCGGCTGGCCTTTTTTTTCTATTGATAATAATCCATGGAAATGGTGCATAACATGCTGATGCATGGTGAAGACCATCAATTGTGGTGGTGCCACACTTGTGTATGGGTTCCACATTTCTATAGAGTGTGCCAAGGGTTTGCACTTTAGTGCTTTTCATTATCAACATGAAGGAAGTGTTAATCTTATTATAAACCTAATCTTAAAGTTTGGATTCATTGTTGGTGTCAAGAGGAGCGAGGGTCAGTGTGGCACTGGTACGAGAGACTGTCCTATCGCCTCCTGAGGAGCCCAGACCCACAGTCTCCATGTTAGGCTGAGTCATCCTCCGATTGCCTGAGGGTGAGGTGCTGGCTGTCATGTGAGATACAGAGTGCCGCGATGCTGTATTGACTGGCTGTTTCATCTGAGGCAGCTCCGTGGTCGAGTCATAACTGGTGACCTCTCGTGGCATCGTGATGGACCGCTTTGGCGTCACCATCTTTTCCCTGCCCAGCCTATCTCCCTCTTCCACTGACAGCAGGTTGCTGAAGCTGCTGGTTGTGAGGCTCTGGTGTCTCTTGAACACATCCAGTGCAGCGGAACTGGGTCCTCGCTGGAGGCTGTTGGTCGAACATCGAAGGTCTGGGGGTTTCTCTCCTGCCTCTCCAACACTGCTGATCTTTTTGGGAGCGTCACGAATGGGTTCCTTGGTGGTGGCGGAGGTGGGCGTGTCTTCCCGAGGTGGGGGAAGGAGGCAGGATCCCTTCGTCTGGCTCAGTGTAACCCTTCAGCCACCAGGTGTTCATTGTACCCTTCCCCTGATGCAAAAACACAAGATCACACTGATTGGAGATCTTATTCACGTGTGTACCTTGATGTTAATGTTTCCTCTGTCCTCGAGGGTAAATCCCCCCAATTTTCCCAGCAGCTGATAAGTGGCATCACTGCACTGGATGCTCATTGCTACAGAGATAAACACCTCGACATTAATTAGGAGATTTTGCTACTATTTCTACTCACCTTGACTGTTGCTCTCCATGCGACTGGCAGTGTTGACAGTGTCACCAAACAGACAGTAGCGTGGCATCTTCACCCCCACAATGCCGGCACACACCGACCCTGAGTGGATCCCAGCCCGTATCTGGAGCCTGATGTCTGGCTTGTGGGGAATGGTGAAGTTCTCGCAGCACGCCATCAGCTTCAGAGCCATTTTGGCAATCTCTCCGGCATGTCGGTCTCCGTTGGGCCTCGGTATTCCTGACACAACCATATCTGGACCAGTGACAATGTCTTCCTTGGGGCATCTATTCAACACAATGTGAGACTGACTCACAGGCATCGCCAATGGTCTCCACTTTATACACATCAAACTGGTCCAGGACCCGGTCAAACTCTGTGTACAGCTTGTTGAGGAGGCCAACAATCTGCATGGGTGTGCTGTCACCGGCCAGCGTCGTGAAACCCACAATGTCACTGAAGAAAATGGTAACTCCGCAGAACTCCTCTGCCTCCACAGTCTTGCCGTTCTTTAGCTCTTCTGCAACTGCCTGAGGTATCATTCCTGGATGCAGGCACACCACTCGTTAAGTTAACAGTTAGATTTGATCACTCACTGTACAGAAGATCCGTAGCTTTTTCTTTCTCCACTTCAAGTTCTGCAGTCCTCTCATTCACGAGCTGCTCCAAGTGCTTTGAATATTTTTCCATCTGACAGACAGACACCAGAACTGGTTTACGGGTTTGTACAATACCATGACTCTCGTACCAATTGCATCATGTTGTCAATGGCGTG
>CASHTH010001222.1:0-34117 GCA_030341885.1 Geodia barretti | reverse complement strand
TGGACACAGCCGCGAGGGGCGGGCGTGAGATGGAAGGGTTGCTCTGGCAGTCTTCTCTTCTCTCAGTCTTGCCACCTTCCTTCTCTGGTTCTGGGGGGGGGACTTCGGGGAGGGAGGTGATCCCAACTTCACGAGTGTCACCTCTATCATTCAATACTGTAGATGAGATTGAGAGAGAGAGAGGGAGTGGATACATTTTGTATGTGAATTTCGTGTGATTCGAACATGTGCCTGAATATGCATATTGTCCTTATCAATAATCCTCTAAATGATTTGTTGAAATGATGATATATCTTCAGTAAATTGCCTGCTATCAGTCCGAAATGTCAGTCCTAGGTAGTTTTATGGCTGGCTAAAAGAGGAGGACACATTACCTGATTGAGGTATTGTGGAACTTTTTCTATCCGCGTTAATCTCTGTTATAGTAATGGAAGAAACATTTCATTTTTTTAAGCTTTTTTAGAAGGTTTTACTTTTAGGGAGGGTGAGGTTGTTTCAGATGACTACCAGTTCTCATGTTCTTAGAGGGATTGGAGTCTATCTCCTTGTCTCTGGTGCCCCGGTCCTATCTCCTCGCCTGGCTCTCTGTAGTTCCTCTACCTCCTGCCTCGCTAATCGGATGGCGGAGGCACGCCATTGAGGGCTCCCACATGCACACCACCCGAGTGATAATGGATGCGGGACAGCTACAGAGGATCATATCACGTGTGACTTGGCGAGATTTTCTTGTATAGGAGATGAGAAGTCACTTGAGAAGACGGTGGCATCATTTCCACATTTTCTATGAATTAGAGCATTGTTGGTGATTACAGTCTCCTATGATGAGTGGGAAAGGTAAGCATCTATATAGTCTTTCTCAACACGTGCATCCGCTACGCGAGTTATATTTCGGTTTCTCTCGGTCTATGATGGCGGAGGGTGTGAAGGAGACAGTGGTCTATAATAGTGGCTTCTGTGCCTGAAGGCAGAGAAAGAAAAATTGATGTGATCAGTACCCACGTGATGATGAAGATTAATCGCACGGCACTTCAGCCTCTGTATCATATCATTCTAAAGGGCTTGTGGACAATGTGGACAGAGCTATCAATAGTATCGGTGCATGAGAGTATAGAAAGGTAGGTATCCTATAGCTGCACTGGCCACGGCTCAGATCGGGGACTCCAGGTGTTTCTTTTACTATGAGAAGACGCAGTGTTGGAGGCGAGAAGACTGAGACCAGAGGACAGAGGTCTCTGCAAGCCAAGTGGTGGTCGATCCTGCGTTACCAACATCTGGTACTGAGGGTGAGGACGAAGACGAGGGCAGGAGCACGTGGGGAGCGGGGAGGGAAGGAGGTGACGTAGGGGGTCAGGAGGAAAGCGTGCAGTGGACCAGACACTCAGTGAGGTCTGGGCATGGTCAGGCTGACCTACCAATTCAAAGGTGTCTCTTATTATCTCATCTATTCTTCGTTCTCCGTACAAACACCCCAGTGTTGCTCTACCAGGGTATTGCCCTTCTCTCTTTTCTGTGAAAGTACAGCATATCCACTGTCGACATGGCTCTGCTCGACATTAGTATCTTGTGTCTGTGTATTCAGCGCCATCTGATATCCTTACAGGTATGGCTGACTTCCAAGTGCTCCCACCAGGGTTGAACCAGGTGCCATACAAAGCTGAAGCATTAGACCTTAGTATCTTCCAGATTCAGTGGTACGTACGTGAACAGGTCGGCTCTGCGAGTGACACATCGACAAGGCCCGTCTTCTTCTCTCAGAACCATTTTCCGATGCATTTGAGGACAGGGGCGTCCCCTGTTCTCCTCCATGCGGCATTCAGCAAGTGTGCAAGCCACCCAACTATGCGTAAGCCTAGATTAGACTGCATTGAAGATGGCTAGTGAGCTAACATTGCTGTGTGCATAAGTAGTGGCAGATTGTTGAAGGTTTGTGAAATGCTGCAGATACACGTAAAGTGGCTGTGGCAGTATTGAAACTTTTCTACTGAAACTGCGGAACTTACTCCATTTTGCAGTGGGCCCTATTGTTATCCTTAGTAGCCCATACGTACTGCACAGTGCAACACGCGGCAACTAGTAGGCACGATTATGCCCCAATATGCAGTGTGAATATGGATTATGGCTGATTGCAGGAGTCGTCCAGATTTCCAACAGCCAAGGTGACGGGGACCCAGGTCCCAGCAGCAGTAGACAGAGGAGACAGGTCTTTGCCATCGGTAATTCACATTCGACCACAAAGGACGTATCCTTCATCTATGCATTACTTTAGCAAGTAGCGATATGTACAGTGTGGTACATTCTATCATTCTCTATCTCTCAATCCTTGCCGTCATAAAGGAGCTATAATAGTGGATTAAAACCTTATGCAAGCTCCTAAACTGACGTAAACTGCATAGTGTTGTGGGTTCAAATCCCACCTATGACAGCTCTTCTTTTTATGCCTTTCTTCGAGGAGGTTCGAGGCATTCTAACTGCATGGAACAACTCCGAACTAGAGTACAAGTACCCTACACACCTCGTTCCCCTTGCGAATCTGTTCGTAGTTGACACATGCAAGCTTCTAAACTCACGGTTATAACAATGCCTTGATGTTTGTTGTCGTCCAGCTGTTCCGAGGTAAGTCAAATCAGATCTGCCGAGGTGCAGCCTACATCAAACAAAACTAGAGGCTGTCAAGAAGGTAAATCAACTGCTGTCTTCCGGTGTGCTGTGTGCCATGGTGAGTTATATACAATCATGGAAACAGTTGTTTGAGGAGCGTCCGATCTGGTCAAGAGGTTGGATCCAGTACAGAACCAAGCTGCCAAATGTTATAGTGAGAAGGTAATGTGTACTCCTCACTACAGCTACAGACTCTGTTGCTTGCAAAAGGTGGCCTGAAGGTTTCGTTCTTTTAGAAAGCACCTGTAGGGAAGGACAGACAAATTGACCAGTATTGGTACTTTGATTATAGCTGGGGAGTGCAGTGAAACTGAAGTACATAGGGTGACCTAATTTTCTGTAAGTGAGTGTGAGTTAGACAGGCTAAACAACCATTCTGACAGTAGATGAAGAGTATATACAGTGCTAACAAATGACAGTAGGTGAAGAGTGCAGTAAAAAAAAACGATACTCAGGATTGACTGCTGAAAATAGGGTGGCCAAACTTTCGTACTTTATACAAGTAACTCTGGGGGAGTAAAGGCAAACTAACCATCCTAATACTTTGACTATAGCTACTTGATCCATTAGTATCAGAGCTTCAGTGCAGCATATTTTGTAATGATGTCAGTCTATGTAGGGAAAGAGTAATGAAGTTGGGGACAATGCAGTGCAAATAATCCCAGGGAGTGACTGTAACAATAGGGTTGCCTAAGATTTTCGTACTTTTTACAAGTATAGGAAGACTGGCATGCAGTTCGTCCTAATACCTGACTATGTTGTGAGAATGCAGTGATGAGTGAAATGGTGTGATGTCATAACTACGTTTTGCAAGCCAATTTCAAGTGCGTATGATGGTTGGTCCATGGTATGTATTATGTAGGTACTGGTATCATAATGATCGTAGCCCTAGCTCTATACTCTTTATTATAGCTAGCCTGGTGCGTATAACAAACTTACGATTTATACTCCTCAGGTCTGCTGGCATTGGTGAGCTACTACTTCACAAACGTCCGTGGAAGATTTGTGGGTGAGACTGGGCTACGACCCCGCTCCACTCCTGATAGCAACGGTACCAGTGCCTTGACTATCGCCATCCCACGAGAGAATAGCCGCTGTCAGCACTCTCGAGTGCCAGGAGAAGCAAACTCAGGAAAGGCTTCGAGTAAGTAAACAGGTTCATATCGAGAATTACCAGTCATAAGTGCAGTGAGTTTCATATACGTATTGTGTGTTTGACGTCACGTGTAAGCGCTTGGACTCGCAGATTAAAAGTTTCAAAGAGGTGTCACGCTGAAAAATCCTTATTATGACCAGCGTATAAGCGTCTGACTCATCATGATATGGGCTACATTTGAAACTGGCAAACTGCTACGCTGCGCAGCGGGTGCTGGGGTGGGTGGTGTGCGTCGTGGGTGTGGGTGTTCTGTGTGTGTGTTTTCGTCTGTGTGACGTATGTATACTTGTTCGTCGGTTTGTTTTTGTTTTGTTCCCATCTACTTCTCTTTTTGTAATGTCCGAGGAGTCCCTGTCTCTTTAAGGGAATAGCTAACCGACCCAAAAAACGCTGCTCGAATTTGCGTGTATGCGTGGTAATCTGTATAGACTCCCCGGTGCGAGCTATATGCAGGAGTAAGAAGCAAGATGAGTTCCAGTTGAGTGGGGACAGTGTCCAGCTAGCTGAGGCCATGGCTGATTGCCAATACCCCTGAGACAGTAGGCGTGTCAGTGTTCATTGCACACCATGCTAGCCCACTCAGAGACAGGTTTACTACCATGTTGTGTGACTGCGAGATGAGTCCCCTGCAGACTCTCCTACATGCCAACGATGGAAGAGAAGATGGATGCTCTGTGAGTGTTTATTTTGGGCAGAAGTAGACCATAAAACACTGCACCAACTTGCATTGGCCACACCTGCACAGATGTCAAAAACTATTACTGGTCCTTTCCCCGGCTTTATTCACTTTCTACAGCAGACAAAGCTTTGCGTCCCGTTCGCATGGAGAGCAACTTTCAAACACGCAATAATGAAGGGTCCATCTCCTGTGTTGTAAGGTCACATGACTCTCATGTGACTGTCATGTGGGTGTCCACTACAGGAGTGCCATGGGTGGTGTGAGGAGGAGTGTATGACCAGCTGAGGAGATGCTGGAGAGATGGTCAGAAGGACAGCTGAGAGAGGTCAGTATCACTTATGTTGCTGTGTTTATATGCAGTGCTAGCACCGATACCATCTGTATAAAAAGGCTTCACTCCTTCACTACGTTACATGCATGATACGTGATATATATGTACTTAGTCGCACACCATTTGAAACACTCATGTTTTGTGTTGAACCTGCAGTTAAGAGGAGCGTCGACTGGCTCTGAAATGTGCAGACGATACAGCCCAAGCTAGAGACTAGACACCATTCACTTCACTGTCACGCGTTTCCACCATTTTCAAACAAAATGAGCGATCAAATAGTTTTATTCATGATGACAATATGGAGTAAAAGCTTTGGAGTGTTACGGATGATAAGAAAGTACACTTCTATCCCTTCAAACTCGACAATATATCCTATGCACACAGAAAGGGATATGTAATAGGCTGGTTTGCTTCAACTATTCTGTAACTTACAGGGCCACTGAAGCAATGTTTCTGGATGTGATGACAGTCTCCCTGTCTTCTTGGGCTTTATACTGGCGGCCTTTGCCAGCTTATTGAGAGCCAGAACTAGACCCAGAAACACCTGCAATCCATGGTTATAGCATTCATAGCACCATACGAGCTCTAAACGCGTGTGTACTCACGCAATGATCCACGACTAGACAGGTTAACACTCCTCTTTCCCTTATGATCTTTCTGAGAGTTGGCTCGGGGTACTTTTCGTTCATGTTTCCCGCCGACGGTTAACGTTTGTTTGCTGATCAGCACGTTTATGGCTTGCATTCTATTATAGCCCACATACAAACTGACGGGCTCTGGGTATAATGTTAGGAGCACTAGCTAGTTTTATGTGCTGCGTAAAAGGAGTGGTATACGAGATGGATGGTGGAAGCACTTTTGCTACGTCCCCGTCACGGCTGCAGGCTCTTCTCCAGACAACAGTCCCCTCGTTCCAGTGGTTGATCGGAGGAACTTCGAATGTGCTTCCAGTACTCGCGTTCGTGGACCTCTTCTTGCGGCTCTCTCTCTCGGCGCCGTCAGCTTCCGCTTCTTCTATGCCGCGCGCTACAGATCTAGATACAGACGGACAGGGACGGACAGACTTCGCATCGTGTGATGTTGAAGTTGGGGAATTGCCGTGTGTATGGCCTCAATAGCTTGTCGGGTTCTTAGCTGCGTTTTGGATGGACAGGCAGCGTCCGTACGCCGTGCTAGTAGCTCAGATAGTGAGCTTCGTATCTTGGACGATCCATGCAGCTGCATTGTGGGTGTTCTCCACTTCACTGGGCTACACAGGCAGGGGCCCCTTGTCCCTCAACGTCAGCTGGTACCTAACTCTCGTGTCTAGCATCCTCCACTTCCGTAGCACCGTTCGCTGGTACGCTAAACAGTACCGCCCTACCAGTACGCGGAGGCCTCCGGACATGTACTTTCTCCCTCCAGTGCAAGAGTGTCAATATACATACACATGGGGTTGCAGGTTCTCTATGGTATGAGCCTCCTCTTCCCTGCACCAGCTACAACTAGTAAGAGAGTAGCAGTGGCGGTCGCGTGGAGACTAAGAGTCAAGAGACAGCAGTGTCAATACAGAGTGGAGAACTTCAGAGGACGAGGAAGAGGAGGAGGAGGAAGTTAGAGAGGAGCAGCCATTGATTTATAGAGGACACGGTTCAACGTATGGCGCCCTTTATAGTGCTAGAGATAACACTGACTCTGAGCTCTCGCACGTGAATGCGTACGAAGACCGTGCCAATCCCGTGTCTCTCCTCTTTTTCTTGTGGGTGTGGCCTCTGCTGAGACGAGGTGCCGTGGGGGGTCTTGAATCAACGACTGACCTTCCCCCACTACCAAAGACTCTGCAAACTTCCCTCATTCGTGAGAAATTCAGAAAAGTTCTGGTACGGAGAGGGAGTGTAGCGACTGCTTCAACAAACGTGGATGTTAACGTGAGTGTTAGTGGCCAACAGGGGACGGAGGGGTGGAGCACAGGTGGTGCGTCGTTTTTAGACTCAGAGGTAGCGATGAGATCCATTGCAAGAACGACGCCACTACCGTCCACTACCCCACCATTGACTAGCACTGACAGTAGTACAGACTATACTGGGCCTGGACCGTCCGTGGATGGTGCAAAGTTTCGGAAAACTGGCTCACAGACGGATGGGAGAACCGCAAAGCAGTCTACATCGCTGCTGTTCCTATTCTCTGCCGCCAACCGCGCGTTTGGGTGGCACTACTACCCACTGGGTCTGATCAAGTTTACCACGGACCTGCTGGGTTTTGCAGGGCCTCTCCTCCTCTACCAGCTAGTGTCTTTCATTGAGAACAAACAAGTCAGTTCTTTTCTACACGTTTGTGAATGACCAACATGCTATTTTGCAGGAGCCAATGTACTATGGCTATCTGTTTGCTCTGGGACTGATGTGCAGCACACTGGTCACTGCTATACTTACCTCTCATTTCAATTACCAGGTATAATTGGGACACATGGGAGAATGGGAAAATTTTTTTAAAAAACTGGAACGTCATCGAGTAACCATTTTCACATATTTTCCCATTGTACATCTACAACAGATTTCCCTTCGTGGATAATTTTTATAATGTGAAATTTACGCTGATGTATCTGGTATGTGTATATAGAATCTGATGTTTAGAAGTAGATAGGGGAATTAGCTCAAATGGTAGAGCGCTCGCTTAGCATGCGAGAGGTACCGGGATCGATACCCGGATTCTCCATTTTTAGGAGCATAATTTTTGCTGCTTTCTAGCAAATATTTCTGCCATCTTTTTGACACAGGTGAATAAAGTAGGGCTGAAGGTGCGGGCAGCTCTTATCACGGAAGTTTACAGGAAGTCCCTGTCAATAAGCCTGTCAACAATGTCCAGATATTCAACTGGACAGGTCAGCTCATGAAAATTATTTACCAAGTGCATGTATGCATGTAAATCATATTATTTGCTGTATAGTACCCTACAAGATTAAAACAGAAAACAAGATGTCTGTAGAAGTTATGATCAGTCCGTATGCATGTAATTTTTCTTTGAACGCGAAAGTACACCTGCACTTGCCAGCTCCCTAATCTATTGGTGTGTGACTGTGTGCGTGTGTGTGCTGCAGGTGGTGAATTTCATGAGTACCGACACCGACCGCATCGTCAACTTCTGTCAGAGTTTCCACCAGTTTTGGAGTCTTCCATTCCAGATAGCCATCTCTCTATACCTCCTTTACCAACAGGTCCACCCAACTGAGTGTACTCTCCCCCCCCTCTCTCTCTCTCTCTTCTCTCTCTACACGTGCGCTTCTGTGATTTGACACTAGATACAAAAGAGGGTCTAGTTCAATGTACTATATAAGCAGAACGATAGCCCAAATTACTAGTGTCATTTGCTCAACCTGTCTCTCTGTTGTTCAGGTAGGGCTAGCATTTCTGGCCGGTGTGGCGTTCTGTATTCTCCTGATTCCTGTAAACCGGTGGCTGGCCGTCAAGATTGGCCAACTGAGTACAAGAATGATGGCCGACAAAGACAATAGAGTCAAGGCATGTATATCAGTGCATGATCGCAGCTTCAAGATGTGAATCACAATATGAATAATTTACGCTGATGTAAAACCTTTCACAAGTCCTTGCAAAGTTTGTCACAGTGTGTGTGTGGTGTGCAGATTTGCAGTAAGCTTTTTACGGAAGTCTACAGCTGCCATCATTACTATAACATAAAACTATTTGCTTACTGTAAATTTCAGGTCATCAGTGAAGTATTGACTGGGATCCGTGTCATAAAGTTCTATGCTTGGGAAAAACACTTTTCTTCCAAGATATTTGAGCTCAGGTCAGTGTACATGTGTGTACTACGCATTATGCCTGATATTATGAGTCTCCTCTACATGTGCATTTGACTGATCTACAACTACCAGAGGGCGTGAGCTGAAGAGTCTGAAAGGTCGCAAGTATCTGGACGCTCTCTGCGTGTATTTCTGGGCCACAACTCCTGTCCTTATCTCTATCCTAACCTTCACTACATACGTGGCACTTGGCAACCACCTCACCGCTGCTAAAGTTAGCTGATCTATTATCATTCCTCTAAGTACAGGGCATTGTAGGCCTTGCTTCACAATGCCATTGAAACGTATGGACCTCAGGGTTGTGTAGGGGAATTAGCTCAAATGGTAGAGCGCTCGCTTAGCATGCGAGAGGTACCGGGATCGATACCCGGATTCTCCAGTGTAATTTTTTTTCTCTTTTGTCACTGTTCGATGTAGCTATAATATCACTAAAGCTTTCGTTGTGACTCCAGAGTTAGTTCTACTTCTACTACACCAAGCAGTTCTATATTACATTGCTAACGAGCTCACCTGTTTTTTTAATGAGTGCATTGGTAGCATACCTATACAGTAGCTACTTGCAAACAGATTTTGTGCTTGCATTCACTCGCCAACGCCCAAGCTAGACAATAGCAGACTGTGAAAGGGGAATTAGCTCAAATGGTAGAGCGCTCGCTTAGCATGCGAGAGGTACCGGGATCGATACCCGGATTCTCCAGTTTTTTTCCTTTTTGTGGATATTATACCCGTAGTTTCACCACTTCTAGATATTTTGTTAGCATAGGTGTGTTACGTAATATATCTCTATGTTTTACATTATACAAAAAGGCAATATATAGTTTAAAATTACAGACCCTGAGTGTAAAATTGAGTGATACACAAATCTTGGGTTAAAGTCTAAGTATTGTGTTCTTTCTCCCCCAACTGTCTATCCAGGTGTTTACCAGTGTTGCTCTGTTCAATGTGCTGATCAGTCCTCTGAATGCCTTTCCCTGGGTCATCAATGGACTGATGGAGGCCTGGGTGTCAGTGAAGAGGGTCCAGCTGTTCCTGCAGTTGGAGGAGATTGACTGGGCCCGCTACTACTGCCTTGACTATGGACACTATGGTATGGAGTAACATAGCATGCTAGCCTATGGATGCTATATCCCTAAGAAAACTCTGTCTGTATAAAATGCTGTTCATTTCAGGTTTTTGTTGGTGGTTATTGTGGATAGCATACATATTATTACCCTCGGCGCGCATGCGCAGCGAGGGTACTGTAGTTGGGTTTGTCTGTGTGTGTGTGTGTGTGTGTCTGTCTGTTACTCTCAATCTCACTTCTCGAATGTCTGTTCGTCTCACAAACAATACGACCTACTTAACGGGCAATGAAGGTCAGAAATTTCGAACTGTTTTCTCTGAAAATGCTTCGTTGCAAAGCTAGAGCGCTTCCGCCATTGTACGGCTAATGCTAGTCGGCCATTTTTATTGCTGCGGAAAATGCGCATGCGCTTATATTTTGAACAGGCTCGGGTCCGCTTGCTCTGTGTATCTTGAAGGCACGATAAGTCACAACGAAGGGCGTGTATCGACTTCCACATGCTATCTACTACTGTAGCTAGCCCGTGTCAGACGCTACTAGCGGGAGACCACGAGTATACTACAGCGATACTGCGCATGCCCAGTTCGCCGAGGGTTTGCACTTTAGTGCTTTTCATTGCACATAGACTGTACTGATACAAACTTGATGATTACATCATATTACACATACATGGTCTAGTATGGGAGAGTTTCATGCAGTGTGCATGCACATGAGAAGGAGTGTTCAACTTTCTCTTGTTTAGGTGGGCACAGAGCCGACAGTGTTAAGAGTAATGCTGCTGCTGCAGCAATGTGTATCAATGATGCCAGCTTTTCCTGGAGGAATAGTGCTGGAGAAGAAGAAGAGGGAGGGAGTGGGGAAAACAGAGAGTCTGGGGAAGATGGAGAGGAGAGGAGAGTCAAAAGAACGTGGACTCTTACTAAAGTTAACCTCACTGTTCCTCGTGTAAGCAAAAGCATCATCACACATGGCATAAGTGTGTAGCTATTCTGTGACTGTGATCCTCAGGGCAAGTTGGTAGGGGTGACAGGCCGGGTGGGGTCTGGAAAGAGCTCCCTGCTGGCAGCCATCACTGCTGAGATGATCAGACTACAAGGACAGGTATACACAAACAACCTTACCTCCTATATAGTACGTGTATATATAGCAGTACCTTCCATCCTCTGTAGGTGTTCATAGACAATCTCGTTGATGGGTTTGGATTGGTGACTCAGGTAATGCACACAGGTAGACCTTCTATGTACCGTGTGATGTACTGTTCTATGCTATCCCAGGAGGCCTGGATCCAACAGGCAACTGTGAAGAGCAATATTCTGTTTGGCCGTGAGATGAAGCCCGCATTCTACCTGCAGGTGGTGAATGCCTGCGCCCTGCAGGAGGTTAGTCCACAATTGAAGGGGTCAGAGCCAGAGTGGCTGGCTCTGACCCCTTCAATTATTAGTATCACTGTGAGTGCCATACCCGCCTGTTCGACTGTTTTTACCCCTCGGATAAAGCTTCATTGACTGGTGACTGTTTTGCTTCACTCGTAGGAGTTGTGACTATACACTCATCTTCATAGCTGCATAGCATACACCTATAGGCTTTCGTGGGGGTACAACAAGCGAAACTGGCAGAGAAATTAAATGTTTTATTCCACCGGATAAAAATTTGTGGGAATGAAATGTGCGAAGGGAAGCAAATAACATGACGTGCGCTCCATATATATTAAATGGCTGATCGCAGGCAATAGTACAGCAGGTTAGCATCGAGCAGGTAGTTGGCCTAAGTAACTCATTACCCTCGGTGCGCATGCGCAGCGAGGGTACAGTAGTTACCCTCGGCGCGCATGCGCAGCGAGGGTACTGTAGTTACCCTCGGCGCGCATGCGCAGCGAGGGTACTGGAGTTGTCCTGTGTGTCTGTCTGTTACTCTCAATCTCACTTCTCGGGTGTTTGTTCGTCTCACAAAGGATACGACCTACCCAACGGGCGACGAAGGTCAGAAAATCTCTGAAAATGCTCCGTTGCAAAGCTAGAGCGCATCCGGCATTGTACGGCTAATGCCGGTAGACGCCATTTTATCGCTCCGGAAAATGCTCATGCGCTTATATTCAGCACAGGCTTACCTCGACCGGGTCCGCTTGCTCTGTGTATCTTGAAGGCACAATAAGGCACAACGAATGGCGTGTATCGACTCTCGCATGCTATCTATTGCTGTAGCTAGCCCGTGTCAGACTCTCTGCGAGCTACTAGCGGGAGACCGCGAGTAAACGCACACTAATAGCCCAGCCCATCAATTAGCGGTACCGCGCATATGCAGTTCGCCGAGGGTTTGCACTTTAGTGCTTTTCATTGGGTTTGTCTGTGTGTGTGTGTGTGTCTGTTACTCTACATCTCACCTCTCGAATGTCTGTTCGTCCCAGAAACTATACCATGTACCCAACGGGCGACGAAGGTCAGAAAATATGTGGGGTTTTCTCTGAAAATGCTCCGTTGCAGAGCTAGAGCGCTTCCAGCATTGTATGGCTAATGCCATTTTATCGCTGGCGGAAAATGCGCATGCGCTTATATTTAGCACAGGCTTACCTCGACGGGGTCCGCTTGCTCTGTCTATCTTGAAGGCACAAGAAGTCACAACGAATGGCGTGTATCGACTCTCACGTGCTATCTACTACTGTAGCTACCCCTTGTCAGACTCTCTGCGAGCTACTTCGCTGAGGGTTTGCACTTTAGTGCTTTTCATTGGGTCTGTCTGTCTGTCTGTTTGTCTGTTACTCTATATCTCACTCCTCGAACGTATGTTCGTCCCAGAAACGATACCATCTACCCAACGGGCAACGAAGGTCAGAAATAAAGGCGGTTTTCTCTGAAAATGCTCCGTTGCAAAGCTAGAGCACGAAAAAGCCAATATGCAAATACGCAACGGACGGGATGGCTTACCGCGGTCTGATCGATCCGCGTGCTCTGCGACCTCGGAGGCACCAGAAGATGCAACGCAGGGCGTGTATCGCCTCTCGCATGCTGTCTAGTAGTGTATAGTTAGCCCGCGTCAGACTCTGCGCGAGATGGCC
Source organism: Geodia barretti (assembly GCA_030341885.1). Classification (NCBI taxonomy): domain Eukaryota; kingdom Metazoa; phylum Porifera; class Demospongiae; order Tetractinellida; family Geodiidae; genus Geodia; species Geodia barretti. The sequence goes on along the minus strand of CASHTH010001222.1, from coordinate 21,379 downwards.
AGAACTAAACCCAGTCCATCAATTAGTCATACAGCGCATGCGCGTCACAGTGCGCCGAGGGTTTGCACTTCATTTGGTAAGCTCCTGGTGTTTTTAAATGTTATACTTGACTTTTTTACATTCACATTGTGTTTTTTTTGTGTTAGGACTTGAGAATTCTGCCGGCAGGGGATGAAACAGAGGTGGGGGAGAATGGAGTGACCCTCAGTGGGGGGCAGAAGACCCGTCTCTCTCTTGCCAGGGCTGTCTACCAGGTACACTATACCTACAGTAAGGCACCAATCTAACACCAGGTATTCATGGATGCACACCATTGCGTGCTGAGTGCTTATGAAAAAACCATCAATAAATGAGGCAAAAAAGCAGTTGGGAAAAATGGACGATTCCAGGAATCGAACTAGGGACCACAAGGTGTAGCTTTTATATGCAAGTGTGTACGCTCGCAATCAGTTAACAAGACACTGTTAACACCAGTGTGTCATTAGCCTTTTTAGAAACAAAAATCACTCTTGTCAGTGCTCTACTGTCAAACTAACATGACAACAATAAGCATCAGAAAACTGGCCAACCACATGTACACTGGGCACTGCTGCAAATCAGGACATCCTGTCTTGGCCGTGTGCAATTAACTCTTACGTGCATTAGACTGTCAAATTTAGATCAAAACTGTGCCCTGTATGTAGACCCTGGTTATGAGCAAAATGGTGTGTATGAGGAGATTTGATTGTTGTGTAGGACAAGTCAGTGTACCTGTTGGATGATCCTCTGGCTGCAGTGGATGCTTACGTGGCTAGACATCTCTACACTCACTGTATAATGGGACTCATGGGACACAAGACTCGCATCCTCTGCACCCACCACCACAGGTTCACCATGCTCTGTATAGCCTACCATAATCCATTCATGTTTATGTTGAATAACTTCATTACTCTCTACTCTATTGCCCAAAGCTTGGTATATACCATTTTGTATCTCTTAAAGATCCCGTTCCTTCAGTCTTAGTTTCGTACAAATCTAACGCATAGTTTTTGTGTGACATTAACCTCCTTTTCAATGTGTGGTAAAGTGCATTCTCAACTTGAACATACTGTAGTGTGTGGTAGGTAAAATCTATAGTTAACATAATATCCAGAGTGCTTGTAACTCAAGCTTTCGCTCAGCAGATAGATCTCTGCTGTGCAAACTGCAAATCGTTTCGGTATAAAGTTTCTTTGTACACCTAGTATGTTAAGAATTTGCCACACCCCGAACCTCCCATCGCAATTTTCTAGATCATTCTCAGGAGCTTGGTTCTACAAGCAACTCAACTAGAACAGTTAGTGTGGCTCTGACAAACTCTTCTGCTACTGCCACACTTGAATGTTACTACAAGAGCTTTTGGCTTGCTTTTGTAATCTTTCTGCAATGTCCTGCATTGCATTTAACTTATGTGCATGGATAATTTTCAGCTTTAAACAACAAAGCTGTAGTGGCGAGCAGTTGATTGCACGACTGAGGGAGTTTTCACAGGTACAGGTTCCACTCCTCTCCTCTAGATTGATGTCATAATAGAGGGAATAACCCTACTTTATGCTTTTGGCCCGGGACTAGGAGCTTTGAATGGAGTTCCATCTTTGTGAACAGTAAACAGCCAAGAATTTTCTCCAAGGGTTGCTTATTAAGGGAAGAGTACATTTCAGTTTGTTTAAGCTTCTCAAATGTAAGCACTTTACCGCCTTCTCAAAGGTATGCTTGCACTGTGGTGGCATATATGTTATGCCTACACTACCATGTTCCATATTGCATTAGCTCACCAATAGAAGACGTCTATTAATGACTGGGGTAACATTGGTGCGAAAACATCAATTAATCAATTGGTAATACAAGATGATTGCAACTGTTGCAATCTCGCTGAAAATGGCATAGGATGACCATTGCCCACCAATCTCATGCAGCTACTCGTTGTTGAACTCTTGGCTACACCAAGAAAGAGGGGCCCGATGTAATGTGAAGCGATTTTGCAATTGAAGTCATTTAATACCTTAGAGGCCATGACCACCTCACAGTTATAAGAGTCAAAGACTCACCTTGTGGCATCAACTCCTATCTCAATCTCTCCCCCACACAACTACTGACAGACAGAAGTATGTGTCAGCGTCAAATATGGGTAGTATGGCTGTAGGCATCTGATGCGACGTCCCTACATCCCCTTTCATTTCACAGAAATGATTTTTCCACTTGTGGCTTTAGATTCGTCAAGCAGTGTCACCCATTCGGATGGGGCCAATACCAAGGTTTTTGTCCTGGACAATGAGTCGACAGGCAAGCAGTGGTGTGACGCAAGTGTGGTTCACGTATTGTAAGTGGATCTCTTTTGCAGATGGAAGCCAAAGATGTGCACAGGTCTCCTGAGGCACCCTTGAGCAAGTCCATTGACGTCAGCTGCACTAAGATACAAGAAGTCGTGTGTACTATATGGGCGACTACGATTTGTTTTGGCATAGGATTATGTTATGGAGGGTAGTACCGTAGTTTTGTTTTCCTGACAGGATTGGATGATACTCCATAGTGCATGAAGGTTGATGAAACAGAAAATTGACTATGACTCACTCTACTCCACTTGTTTACAGTAAACAATGTAAGGATTTTCTGTCCCAAATGTTGACAGAACCACTTGATGAAAAGGATGAGTGGATTTCAGTTTGCTTAAGCATCTGATGCACAGTAATGTGAAAGTGATATAAACTGGAAAAGTTCACCTACAGTTTCTCAGTTATACTTTGCCGTATTCTTCATAATGAGAGTGTTTGAATCCGTTATTATCTGTTTTTTGCTAACTTTGACTGTCAAATCCAGTAATGTTTTATCCACCTCGCCGCAAGCTGGAGATGATTCTTGTCCTCCTTGGCAGCTCAGAGACAATTCTACTGGAGCTTGTTTATGCAAAACTCGAGACACTTTATTCCGTAGTGCGGTGTAGGAATTATCCCTATGAGCTATTGTTACTGGAGTGCTACTGCTTGACCTACTGGCACAATGAACTTGCTACTGGACCGTGTGTGTATACTTGCCATAGAGCAGGTGGTAGTAGGGTATTTCTTTAACATCACAGTTCGCTCTAACAGTCTCATTAATGATGTTGTGTGTGGGGCACAGAAACGACGCAGTCAGATGTGTGGTGAGTGTAAGCCAGGCTATGCTCCACCAGCCTATTCCTACTCCCTCTCTTGTGTCAACTGTACCACTAGCAACTGGGGCAAGTACACTGCAGTCTCCTTTCTCCCACTAACTGCCTTCTTTGTCTTTGTCATCACTTTCAGAATAAGTGCCTTTTCTCCAAAGCTTCATGGATTCATACTTTTCTCCCAGATAGTCACATGTCCTTTATTTATGAGGTCTTTAGAGATTGAAGTGCCATCATACCCTCCTATGCAAAAACATCTGCTTCAGGCCTTGGTATCATTCTTTGGAATCTGGAACTTGGATTTCTTCCGTTTAGTCTACTCTCCGTTCTGCCTTCATCCCCACGCAGACACTCTCCAAGTCATGGCTCTAGACTACCTTGTGGCTGTCTACCCTCTCATACTCATTGGCCTCTCTTACCTCCTAGTCATGCTCTATGATAAAAATGTTCGCATTGTTGTCTGCCTCTACAAACCCTTTGTGTCCTTGTTAATCAGGTTTCGCAGACAGTGGAACATCAGGAACTCACTAGTTGATGCCTTTGCAACTTTTTTTCTTCTCTCCTACGTCAAGATTCTCAGTGTATCTATGGATCTGCTTTTGCCTGTAGCAGTGAGTGGCCGGAATGACCGGCTCTACCTCTTCAACCAGGGAGACGTGGCTTACTTCAGCAGCCACCACCTGCCCTATGCCTGTCTGGCCCTCTTCTTTCTCCTCACCTTCACACTGCTCCCAATGGCCCTCCTGTTCCTCTACCCCTGCTCCTGTTTCCAGGTCTGTCTCAACCGCACAGGGGCTCAGCTGCCAGTCCCTACACATCTTCATGGACTCCTTCCAGGGACACTACAAGAATGGTACAAACGGCACTCGTGACTTTCGCTATTTCTCAGCACTTTACCTCCTCCTAAGAGGTATACTTTATGCCTTTACTGTGTTGGCATATGTGATCTTAAGCTTCAACTACACAACTGTGTTTCTTATATCATTCACTTCCCTTATTGCATTGGTTCAACCATATAGGAAGTATCTTTATTCTGTTAATGACAATGTTTTTTTGGTTCTCACATCCATTGTCTTTGTAACGGTAGGAAGTGAAGGTTTTTCTGCATCCAATATAACAGAGAGAGCAAATAATATGTGTTATATTGGAATATTATTGGTATTCGTCATATTTTTATTTTTTATTTTTGCACCTCAGTCCGAATATGCTTGTCCTCAGTCCGAATATGCTTGTCTAGATGTTGGAAAAGGAATGAAGAACAACCTTTGTTAAGCAAGGATGTCTGAATGATTTTTGAAATTTTTTTTCATCGCTCTGCGATTTAATATCACCTTATCACTTTTTAAACAATGAGAGAACTTGTAAATATTCCCTGCAATTATGCTTGTAATATATTTAATCCGATTAAGAAAGTTATCTGTGCCATCGCTTACAACTCTCATATTACTTATTAGCATTCCTGCTCGAGTATATACTTGTTCACATGTGATAAGAGCCCATTTATGCTGCTGTAGCAGCATGGTAGTGTATTATACTTGAAGAGAAAGCATTAGAATCACACTATGCGACTTCACCTGAATTGTGTGTGCACACGTGATAAGTGTTAGGATGTGTACAAGTCATTGAACGTGTGGTGTGTGTGTTTGTGTGTCAGGTTTCTGCGTGATGCAGACTGGGTGGTGGTGATGGAGGGAGGGAGGGTGGACCAGGTCCACTCCGGACCTCCCGGCACTGTCTTACCCTGGCTTGAGACACAACAGCAGGAAATGGCTCCAGGAGCTGAGAAACTTGGTGGTGGTGGGAGTGGGGAGGAGGAAGAGGAGGAGGGTGAGGATAAAAAGCCTCTGGAGGCTACACTAGATGTGTGTGCACCTGAGGCTGGAGGGGGTCCTGTGTGTGAAGACAGTGGTAGTGGTACTGCTGGGGGCAGCAAGGAGACCGCTCTGGTGCAGGAGGAAGAGAAGGAGGTTGGAGTGGTTGCTCTGAGTGTCTACCTCACCTATTGGGCTGCTGTCGGCTCTCTGCTTGCTCCAGCCATCTTCATAGCTCTCTTCCTTATGCAAGGTAGGCTTTGAGCTCTGATGATGGTACGCCTTAGTTGAAGAATGTGAGTAATATATGCATAAGTGCTGGCACGGGTAGATAATGTATTGGTCCGAAGAAGGAAACAGTTCGCCTATGGAAGTCGAACCCCGTGACTGGGAGAAAGCGTGAACTAAGCACTTAGCTATACTTCACCCCTGGATTTGTCCTTAGCTGTTTCCAGAGACTTACCAAATTGTGTTCCCGTTTTCAACAGCTTTAAAGTTGCACGGACTTAGGACTTGAACCCTAAGGTTAGATTCACAATTGTGTGTCACAGTGCCCTGTTGGGAAGTACTGCGTCGCGTCATGTCACAAAGGATTCTATCCTCGCGATGCGCCAACGCTGCACGGCGGACTGGCGACATTGTGAACTTAGCCATAATTGTTTCTGTTTGATGCTGTTTCTTTTCTGAGCGTGGGCTCTTTTTCTCGCAGCCTCAAAGAACGTGAGTGACTGGTGGCTGGCCTACTGGATCTCCCACACTCACCGCCACCCTGGGAGCAACTTGACCCTCTCCTCATCTCTCCTTCTTTCACCAGCCACACTCGGCACTTTGCTGGATGACGGCTCGGCCAGTGGTGATGGTAATGCTACCGTCCTGAGGGAAGCGGCGGATAGTTTGATATTCTACCTGGGAATATACGGAGGCCTTGCTGCAGCTAACTCAGTCAGTTTTCTGTCTAACACTCTCTTTAGTAGAACATTTTCCAAGGAATGTGTATGTAACTTAGTATTAGCTCTCCCAAATACATCCCTTTTAAGCCTATAAAGCATGCTGACATTGGGTACTGAAGTATGCTGGGCAAGATGAAGTTTGTTGTCTGCGCTTGGTGTTGTGTTCCTGCACAGGTGTTCACGCTGTTCCGAGCCTTTCTCTATGCCTATGGAGGTGTGTGTGCTGCTAAAGTCCTGCACAAGAAGCTCTTTCACTCTATTCTCAGAGCACCCACCGCCTTCTTTGACGTCACTCCTGTAAGCCACACGCTAGGGAAATAGTTTTTGGTGACTGTTCCATAGCTGGCGTTGGCCCTGCTTTTGCTTGTCATGCCACTCTGTCATAACTAGTAATGTTTATGAAGATGCTCTTTCACCTGCTGTCTCCATTTCGCAGATAGGACGAATTGTGAATCGCTTCTCTTCTGATATTGTAAGCCCTCAAGTTTTGTATCTCACCGATTTTCTAACTGATTTTTGTGTTTCTCTCTTTCACTCTCCGTGAAACTGCAGTATTCCATAGACGACAGTCTCCCATTCATCATGAACATCCTCCTGGCCCAGGTCTATGGTCTGCTGGGTACTCTAGCAGTCACCTGCTATGGTCTGCCCTGGTTCTCTCTCCTACTGCTACCACTGGCTGTCCTCTACTACTACATTCAGAGATTCTACAGAAGAACATCTAGGTACGGAGTAGTTGAACGCTGGCATCATTTATTGACTGGGGTACACCAAGTGTTAGCTCTACGGTCATGATGAATCTCTTAAAAACCCTCCTCCTCTGTTCCTAATTATCGTTTTCTCCATGTGAAGGCGTGAGCTGTTTAGTTACATGAGATATTGAGTTGTGTGGAGTGGAGAATGTAAAGTTTAGTGAGCAATATGAAATATTCAGATAGTGCTATGAATAAATGCAGGTAGTGGAAAGTATTACGTATAATTACTGAGAATATCACCAAAAAGTATTAAAAGTAACACTGAGCCCAAACAGTGTACCCTGAGACTATACACAAAGTGTGGTTCCCTTCCACCTCTATAGGGAGCTGAAGAGGTTGTCTTCAGTCACGCTGTCTCCGGTGTATGCCCACTTCTCAGAGACGCTGGCTGGCCTGTGGACCATTCGGGCTCTCCGGGCCACCGTGAGGTTCATCCAGGAGAACCAGGACAGACTGGACGTGAACCAGAGAGCCAACTACGGCAGTAAGACAACACTCTGTGTGGGGGCAAGGGATTAAACGCCAAATCAGTCGGGGACGTAATAGTTTAACTAAGTTTTAATCACTGAACTCGTGCCCTTCTTGTGATAAAAAAACCCATGAACTAACCCTCAATCTCTGGTGCAATTATGAATATGACCTCAAGGACCCCCAATTTCTTTGCCGCTCATAATTTTTAATGAAAACGTTTACACGGCGTGAGATGGCTACTTGGTGTGTGTGTGTGTCTAGGTTATGCGGTGGCTCAGTGGCTGGGGCTATACCTGCAACTACTAGGAGTGGCCATGGTGGCTGGTGTCTCCTTCCTTGCTGTATTGGAACATCACTTCAGCTCCGTAGACCCTGGTACTCTCTACTCCTCCTCCTATACTCCCTGTCTGTACCGTGCATCTTGGGTACTTTGGCTACCGCTTCTCTTACAAGTTCCTTCCGGGCCTTAATGTGACCAAACGCAATGCTTCCCTTTTCCAAATCAGATGGAGTTAAAGTTTAGTGTAGCCTGAGACTTGTACTTACAACAAAATACACAAGAATTAGTTGAAATTAAGCCTCGTAATGTGTAAGAGCTGTCTCAAGGTGCCTCATAGTTGATTTTACAGTTAATGTAAATCTGTGGCTAGATTTATAAGTGTACGGAGGGTGATTGACACACTGTGTGGTGACACTGTGTGTACGTAGGTCTGGTGGGTCTGGCCATCTCCTATGCTCTGTCGGTGACTGGGCTCCTGTCAGGGGCTGTCACGTCGTTCACAGAGACTGAGAAACAGATGGTGAGTGTGGAGAGGGCCATGCAGTACATCAGTGGAGCTCCAGCAGAGAAAGACTCTGGAACTACTCAGGTATATTAGTCAGGGCCGTTTGGTAACGTGCCTGTAAAAATTAGTGGGAAGACGAGAGAAGAGGTGAAGGGACAATGAAATAATGGTGAGATGGTATTGCTATTCCACCCACCAACTATAGTCAAAGTATCAGAGCTGATTGTTTTGTCCTACCATTAACTCACCTGCGGCCAAAAAACGCTGTTGTCTTTCCTCTCCACAGCCTCCTCCTGGCTGGCCATCTGCTGGAAGAGTTGAGTTCCACAATGTGACTCTCAGCTACAGGTGATACTAGCTACCACAGTAGTCCATGTTGTGTATGTTAATGTAATACCCTGACATACAGGTCAGACCATCCTCTAGCTTTGGACCATGTTTCATTTGTCGCAAAACCAGGAGAAAAGGTTTGTGTGTATAATTATACCGTATAGTAGGACATTTTCAGAGGAGTAAACCTCCACAAGCAAAAAGGAATTTCACAGAAAATAATTTTTTCATCCTGCAATACTTACGTAAATGTTTCTGCCCACAGAGAAACGGCGAATTCCACAAAAGTTGTATGCCTCAAGAGTTTCAGACTACAGTGGAACCTCGTTAATACGAACACTGTTAAAGCGAAATACCTGCTTAATACGAACCACTTTGAAATCCCCAGGCATTATAACACTAATACAACTAGCTACTATTATAGTGAAATTCCTTTTAATATGAAAATTTTTTTAACGTCCCCTGGAGTTCATATTAACGAGGTTCGACTGTATATAGTATATGCTTGTCTCTCTCTCTCTCTCTCTCTCTCTCTCTCTCTCACTACCTGCTGTGTGTTGTATTAGATAGGAGTGGTGGGTCGGACTGGGGCAGGCAAGTCAAGTCTCCTCCAGGCCCTATTCAGGATGGTGGACATCAGCAGTGGCTCCATCACCGTAGATGGAGTTGACACAGCCTCCCTGCCTCTGGAGAGACTCAGGTGAGTATTGCTACTTGCCTCTTTGCAGTAGCAGTAATCTGGTCACTGGTTTTGCTAACACTTCAGTGATGCATAGGTGTCTGCGTGTACGTAGCATGTGATGGCTGCGCCATGCACAGCGTGATCAGGACCGAGTAAATTAGGCATTGATCTTGAACCTTTAACACTGTGCATCGCATGGAATTTTCTCTGCGTGTGGAGAATTATGCATGTTCACCTCCTTTTTACCATACTCTCGTCTAGCAGGTGAACTGGCGGACATTCGTTTCCGGCCAGTATTCCTGCACCAGATATTAGCCAATGGGTATAGACCTTGCCAGCATGTTCACTATACCAAACTTGTAATGTTGTAGTTATAGTCATTGAGATTCACATCGTGTACTTTTACACCTACCACTTTTCACTTTCCTTCTGGTGTGGTCTGCCTCTCTCAGGTCAGTGATGGCTGTCATTCCCCAGGACCCCTTCCTCTTCAGCGGTACTATCAGAGAGAACCTCGACCCCTGTAATCAGGTATCAATCATCTCCTGACACCCCCTGTCCATTAAACTTCACTGGCAAAGTAACCGCAAAGTGCGTAGTGTAAAGATCTTCCAAGGTGCAAACCATTTTTTGTTTCTTGTTTAATTCTCCGCCTGTAAAAAAAACCGGAACTCGTGCATAAACATGCATGAAAGTTGTTCCCCCGCAGTTTTTTGGGCTAAAATTGTTAGCTACACTCTAGGATTGAATGCTGTGTTTGCTCTTGTTGTGTAGTACTCAGACCATGAGCTGTGGTCAGTGTTGGATCGCTGCCACCTCCGTTCCACTGTCTCCAACATGGGTGAGTTTTAGACACACACACCCTCTCTCTTCAGTTTCGACGTGGTTGTGGGTGCAGGTGGGCTCCAATTGGAGGTGGAAGAGAGAGGGCGTTTGTTCTCCGTGGGTCAGAGGCAGCTGGTGTGTCTAGCGCGTGCTCTGCTGCGGAGGTCAAAGGTCATCTGTATTGACGAGGCAACGGCAAACGTTGATCTCCAGACCGATGCTCATATCCAGAGCACAATTTCCCAAGAGTTCAGAGAGAGCACTGTTCTTACCATTGCACACAGGTAAAGGTAGCTAAACCTTGGGAATGGTAGCACTTATAGCACTTATGGAACTGTTACCTCAGCATTATGCATTCAAAAATGGAAATTTTAGCGCATATTATATCACCTGAATAAGAGTGACTGTGCCAAAACCTAATGTTTTTGTTACGTACCTTTAGCTCTCAAGTGTATGTGTTAACAGGCGTCAACCATCCTGAATACCTTGACTAAGCTGTCTTCAGGAGTGACTGGGCGTCGTGTAGTTTTCGTACTTTTAGCTATCAAGTGGGGGGAAGGACAGGCCAACCAACCATACTTAATATCCTGACTCTAGCTGGAAAGTGCAGTGCAAATATCCTCAGGATTAGGTTTGCATTAAATATTAGCAAGCGTGGGAAGACCAAGGCATCCTTCGGTGCAATTCTCAGAAGTGGCAAGCTTTTGAGTAAAGACAGGCCAACCAACCATCCTGAATACCTTGACTATAATAATAATTAATTAGCTGAAGAATGCATCCTTAAGGGTGCCTGTGGAAAAATAGGGTGACACGTGCTGGATGAACCTATGTAGGCCCCAATGGGCTTCCGTACCAATCAGAGATAGTGGTGGTGGGGATGTATGTATTGAGATGGTGGTTATGTGCCTATATACAGGATCAAGACTGTGCTGCAGTGTGACCAGGTCCTGGTGATGGAGCAGGGCAGGGTGAGGGAGTTTGGGCCTCCCTCTTCCCTCCTCCAGCAACCTGGCAGCTACTTCCTTGCCATCTACAGTGAACACTGGTAGTGGCCACTGTGTACTACATACGTACACTATTACCAATAACATCTCTAATTAATTTAACAAAGAGACAGCACTCAACGTAATGAAAAACGTTTCGGTTGGTTTAAGAACATTATCTTAAAATGTGTGACCGTGTCCACCAGCTACCAGGATAAAATTAATATAGAAAATCATTCAGACAACCACGTAGCTATGTAGGTTTGCTTCACTGATACCGAGTAATGGGGAGTTCAAAAAATTCCATGAGTGGTCAAAATAATTGTTCTTAGTCTTTTTCAACCTCTGGAGCTGGTTGTTGAGGTGGAGGTTCAGTGGTAGTGGTAGCAGCAGGAGGAGGAGACACCTGTGGGTGAGAGAGTAAGTTTTCACCACACCTGCACTCCTAATGAATTTACGTAAGTGATGGCCATACACCTTGTGGCGAGTTTCCTTTTGCTGCCATATGGCGGTAGCATTCTTTCTTTTCTCTATCTAGTATGCTAATGGAAAACCTTTTGCTGGAATTGCTGAGCGAGGCGGCGAATTGCGCTGTTGTTGGCAATCATCTCTCTGTCGTTTTGCTGCTGGTCACCGGTGGAGGTGTGGTAGTTTATGGCGTCCTGTGCCAGGGCCTGACCCACCAGCTCCACTGACAGAGTTGGGATGACCAGTGCTGTGTGAGGGAGGGAGGGAGGGAGGGGTCATTCTGTATTGCTTGCAACTGAATAGTGAGAGTTCTCTCCAAGTTTCCCATTACAGTAGAACCTCTGATACAGAACAAAACCTCTCAATAAAGCCACACACTTTGAGCCAATGAGGTCCCAAACAGTCACCTATGATTCTAGTACATTTTGAGCATCCGAGGATAGAACAACCTAAAAAGAAAAACTGCTTAGTCCCAACGTCTCCATTACACTGGAACCTCCGAACAAGGGACACTATGGGGACCAACGATATTGTGCCTTGTAGAGAAGGCGTCCCTATCTCACGGGTCCCTTATCTCAGGTTCCACTGTATTCGGAGGTTCACTGATACGGTGTTGGGAGTGTGTCCACTAACCGGCAATTTTCTCGACAGTTCTCATTGAATCTCCACGATTTAGGCCCCCAGGTCGGAACAAAGACACACGTGAGAAACCCATTCCTCTCACAGCACTCTCCAACTGAGGACAAAAGAGTATATATACAGCCAGTACAAACCATCAGCACTCGTGTTTTACCTCTCCCTTTGTCCTGAGGTAGAGAAACCAGCTGTTGGGATTGGATCCAGTTGAGGTGACAACACTGCAGTGCTTGACGCCAGCTTCTTGTGCAAGCCGAGAGAACCGCTCTGGAATCTCTAGGTCTATATGCCTAAAGGCTGCCTGCAAATCCAGTAGACAGAGACACGACCCTGATTATGACTAGCTGTGCCCTGATTCAGTCTATCAACCGAAAAAGTGTCCTACCGCGGAGCCGGCGGCACGTCTGGTAGTGCCGAGAGCGTTGAAGAAGACGTGGGCTCCGCCGCAGAGCTGACGAACAGTGTCGTCTGACACGGAGTCCAAGTCCTCGACGTGCTGGTACAGTCTCCCCGCGCTCTCCTCGGCCGCCACGTCCACTCCAGCCACCTCCTCCAGCCTCCGTCGAGACAGCAGCGTCACCTTAGCCACATCGTCCTAGAGTGTAGATGTAGCTGTATAGTAGCTAGCTGGACAGAGATGAGATTCTCACAGTTTTACCTTGGATTGGAGAAGGCTGGACACGAGATACTTTCCACATGCACCTGTGGCACCGATCACTACCGCCTGCATGCTCGAGGGCTCGCTCTTGCCAGCTACTTACCTCGCCGCAGATCTTTACGAGTCAGCAAAACGCCTCCGCCCACTACGCATGCGCAATATGCAATAGTGGTGTTGGTGGTGTAAGAAAGTGAAGATGGATTGCTGGTGGGCTGTTCATGTTATAATTATATTATGTGTGGTGGACAGAGGGATAAAAAAAGGACTATGCTAGTGGAAAATGGGCTAGGGCGTCTTGTAGCATTCACTGAGTGTCTGTGCTGCCTGGGTGAAGGTGAGGGTGAGATTCTGGAGCTCCGCTCTGAGGACTCTGACTCCGTCTCTCAGGTCACTAACAGTACTCCTCTCACTGGCATACTCTGACAGTAGCTCTGTAGAAAAATCCCACATCATACTCATAATAAAATGATATGCTCTCCTTTGAACAATGGTACGTCGCTTTAGTTACTTTGAAAGCTGAGCCGATTGTTTAGTGCAGTGAAAGGCTGACCTTGAAGTTGTTGTATGGTCACTTGATTGGTGGTATTAGAGAGCTGTTGGGCGGTTGATAGAGCATCGGTGGCATTCTGTAGGATCTGCAGTGACTCGTAGTGCTGGGCCTCAGCCACAGCTTGGAGACTTGCAACTTCAATAAGAAGCTGATCTGCAGCCTAAAAACAGAACACCATTTATACTACACACACATTGCTAGATCACAGTTTTACTTCTTAATTTGCTGATGATCTGTGATTGTTCACGCTGGCCTGGTACATGAACTCGCTACTTCTGTTCTGGAGTTCTAGAGCCAATTCTGTGGCAGTCTCCACAACTCTGTCTGTCTCCTCCGCCACCTCCCGGACTTGGCTGGACGTGCCGTTCACTTCTGCAGCACCTTCTCTCACCTGCACAAACAACAGCATTGATTATCTGGGGGTGTAATGTAAGTGTGTAGGTGGTTAGCTATATGGATAGCTTTCATAGCACTGATCATCTTTTAGCTTTGTGTATTATTAGTCATTGGTTGTCAATAGTAGTCATGCAGGCCAAATTGGCCATCTCCTCAGCAAATTTGCCAACAAAATCCTCTGCTTCGCCCGTGGAGATCCCCTCATAAGAGCAAAATAAGCAGGGAGAGACGGTCTGGCCTGCAAGACTATTAAAAATTTCTTCAGTTGTGAAAACAATCCTTATCAGCCACTTATCGCTCCACAAGTTTGCTGGTAATGCTAGAACTCCTAGACCCTTGAGCTATCTCCATACTCGTGATGGCAGAGCATCACATCATAAGCTATACATAGCTAAATGGGAGTTTGATTGTATTGGCTCTACCTGTGCCAGTTGAAGTGTCAAGCTGTTGATGGTGTGCCTCAGCTGTGAGACGGCTTCCTGAACTCTCTCCTGGGTGTCCTCCGTGGAATTGAGGTCAGAGCTCAGCTGGTTAATCAGGGACTGCGTTGCCCTCACATTCTCACTGAACCCATGAGAGAAACGTTGAAGTATTACTTTATTGAGAGATGGAGCTCACTGACCTTGCATTATAAGCACTTTCCAGGGCTTGCAGTGCGACTGTGTGACTGGCTGTGGCGTTTGGCAACAATCCCTGCCACCTGACTCTCTGGCAAGATGCTGGCATTAATGTTCCTCGCCAGCTCCTGCACGTGGTCCAGGGAGGGGAGAACCCTGTCGAATATGCTCATTGCCGCTGTCTTGATCAGTTCCAACTGCATGGTCAGTTCTTTCACACGAAGAATCCCGTTCTCTACATCACCTGAGACAGCTTGGGCAGCCTGCGAAGTAGCTTCCAGCAGACCCTACAGGACGTTAATTATACAACCACTTTAACTTTCTGCTTTGATTTTTCAGTGAGTGCATAGTGCACATTCTACGATTGAGGCAATAACATAGTGAACACATACCAGAGTGGTGGTGTAGTTTTCTACTAGGAACTGTGTTGCCTCCCATGTTGCCTCAATGGAGACATTCAGTTGTCTTGCTAGTTCCAGGACTAAGTCGGTGTGGGACCTCAGTGCCACCAGCTGGACCCTCAACTCCTCGGCACTGGCCTTGACATCAACAGACTCCCTAGAGGCATTGGCCACTGAACTGTTGAGCCGTGTTAGCTGTGTCGTTAGATCCATGGCCAACTCTGAGAGGTGGGTCAAGTTCATTCGAAGGTTTGCTCTCTGTTGATCTAGGTCATCCAGGTCTGATTCTACTAGGTCAAGGTGACCCTGTGCAAGGGTCGAGTTGCCCAATAACTCTTGGATAGTTGTTTCAAGTGCTGATATATCGGTCCAGGTGCTAGTAGCCTCTGACTGATCCTCCCCAAGCTCTGTCAGTAGGTGCTGGGCGGTGGCCACCAGAGCAGCAACGGTGCTGTTGTAGTGAGCAATCACCTGGACCAATTCGTTGACAGTGACTCCATTCACAGTGCCGTCAAATGCCGCAGTGTTTGCCAGCATCAGGCCAGCCACGAGGAGCTGCTGTTCCGTGTCTCTTGCAACCTCCTCCATTTCAGCCAGAGCCTCATTTATCTGCAGGAGATTAGGTAGTCACAACCAGTAATTCCAGCTAAATTTTAAATTCTAACTGGCAAGGACACGGGAGTCTCAAAGTATTATACTCACAGATGAGGAAGGTGGCATATGCATGTAACTTAAACTGGGCAACAAGTTACACATATGTCCCTATTTCTGAGTGTGATTGGATTTTTCTGCATGATTGTATTCTCCTGTTTTAGTTAGAACGGTCAGTTATGTCCTTCCCTACTCTTTGTAAATAGCAGGCTTTAGCTCCCACAAATTTTATGTTTTGTTATATGGAGCACAGCATTTATATATTATTATACCTCTTGGAGTGTGTCCTGCAGTTCTTGTACACTGCTGGCATTCAGAGTGATGGTCTGTAGAGACGAGTTGGTGCTGGCTAGCTCCTCAATGAGACCCTGTACGTCAGCCTGTATGCTCTCCACCGTGTAGCCATTGTAGTACTCGTCCACCAGAAAATGGGCTCGTCTCTGGAGGACGGTGACCATGTCGGAGAGGTCCTGGATCCTGTGGTACCACTGGGTGAAACACGGGTGGCACTCGGTGCAGTCGGGAACTGTCCCTGTGAGGTTTATCGTGAGATATGAAACAGGCAACTGATAATGGGGATTAGGTGTGGAGTAATAGGTAATGGCTAGTAGTACGTATAATGGTGTTTAGTCTACCTTTCAGCCCTAGTGCATGTAGTCACCAATGTGTTACTATCAGTAAGCAGCATTAAAGCATGGTCAGTCACATTGGGTGTACAGACGTGAATAAGGGACACCTTTGGACTTTCAAAGTGTGTCTTTTATGCAGTCCAACAAGTGTCCCTAATGGCAAGGTTCCCTTTATTTGGAGGCTCCTTTTTCGAACGACAGTATTATGTACCAGTGAATCCAAAAGCGCAGTCGTCACACTTGAGGCCAATGGCTCCCTCCTGACACTGACACTGGCCAGAGACAATGTCACACTCCACAGACTCTGACAGTGCACTGCAACCACACTCTGTGGATCAGCAGAAGGGAAACAGTGTGGATCAGATGGAGCAAGCAGTGTGAATGTGTGAGCTTTCTTTGTACTGCAATATACACGACGTACCTCTGCAGCCGTCAGGAGTGAAGTCAAAGAATCCGGGAGTGCAGGTACAACACTTGTCGTCTAGCTCACTCCCAACGTTCTCGTGACAGTCACACCGACCCGTGTCCTGCAACCAGCACCAGAGATCATGATAGGCTAATGAGCAGGTTTTATACACTCATGTGTAATGTAGGGATTGTAGTTCTTTATAGTGCCCACTAAGCCCATTCTCATCCTCTCCATACTTGAGATTGGGGTTCGTTTTTTCAAAGTTTTCAGGAAAAATGATTTGAGAATAAGTCTCTTACCTTATCACATGTGTTGCTGATGGAGCCATTGGAGCAGCAGTCGCAGGGGACACAGGAGAGGCCTTGGGAGAGACCCCAGTAGCCATCCCTACACTCATCACACAGTTCCCCCAGTACATTCTCATTGGCACATCTACAGGTCCCAAACACAGGACTGCAGTCGCCCTCTGTGCCATTTGGGTGACACTGGCAGGCTGCAGGATGTATAGAAACAGAATATACGTCAGGCAGTGAACCACTGTTCAGTGTAAGAGTGCAGATTCTTTAAACCTTTTCAGCAGCAAATTATACCAACAGGGTACACTAGCTTGGAAATGCAGGTGCCCTAGTTAGTTTCTAGCGTTCTTAAAAAAATGAGTTTATGTACGTGCAAGAGTTTGTAAGTTTTTCACAAGTCATTTCAAGTCTAAGAAACTCTTGGCTTTGTAGTGATCTTAGTGTTGCTCTGTTGTCGTAGTGGTAAAGCCTTTGAACACCATGAGTATTTTAATTACTAAGCATAATTATTAGCTCTTATGGACCATGTATTCATGTCCGTGGTGGTTCAGTGTTAGGTGTGTTTGCCTCACATGTGCAAGGTAGGCCGGAGGGAGGGTCTCCATAGTAGCCTGGTAGGCAGAACTGGCAGTTGAAACCGTGGGTATTGTTGAGACAATTGAGACAGCGACCGGTGGTCATGTCGCAGACTGGGCCCAGCGCCGGGTCCACATTACCGTGACACCCACACGTGATGCACTGACCAACCTGCATGGGCAAATCATGATACGGGCAGAGTCAAACAAAATGCAGCATGCTCTTCTGATGTTGCACCAAAACGAGTTAAGCTAGGTATATAGCAAAAAAACTCTTCTTCTCCATATATTCCCTATTAGGCCAGGGAGCACTCATAATATCTTACCAGTGGGTTGCCAAAGAAGCCATCTGCACACACTTCACAGGACCTGCCAGAGTACCCAGAGCTACAGTTGTTGCAGGTGGGCTGGAGGTCAAAGTCCAGGAAACAGGAGGACGAGAAACTCCTCTCGGACGAGGGACACTGACAGGGGAGACAGGGGATGCCCCTGGTGGGATCGCCGTAATAACCCAGCCGGCATCTTTCGCAGTTGTCCCCCTCTGAGTTTCCGGAGCAGTTTGTGCAGACTGCAGTCTCCACGTCACAGTCCAGGGAGAGGTTGTTACAGTCACACTCGGCGCAGGGGTCGGCGATATCCCCCGAGGGTCTGGCGTGGCCTCGGGCACACAGCTGGCACGAGCTACCAGTGTACTGTGGAGGACAGCTGCACTCCTCGGTCGGGAAGGAAGTGTTCAGGAGAACCAAGTCGGCAGTGGGTGGGGTTCCGAGTGGTACCCTAGTTTGTAGCTGGATGCTTTGGACGTACACAAACTCGATGAAATCCTGCAGCGGGAAAATATCGATGATTATAGCACACACTCTTGTAGAAAACATGAAGGAGTCACTGTATATAGAAAACAGTGCAGAGACATGCAGGGTATATATATTATACAGATTTTAAAGGTGTTGGTAGTGCCGTATAGGTTTCCTGCAGAAATTGATATGGGGTCTTACTTCTCTGAACTCAGCTGATAAACTGAGGAGGGTGATGTTTGAGAGGACGGAGTAGAGCTGGAATAACGTTGCAGGAGGACCAGTGGAGCTGCCCACACGCCAGTAATCCTCCACCATGGGAATCTGGAGAACAATGAAATGTGGCACATAGGGATATCGCCAGATAGGTTGTGACTAGGGTGCCAGCTCTGTTGCCAGGCTCTGTGGTGTGTGAGACTCACAGAGAAGGTGAGGATGGTGTTGAGGGAAGAGGGTTCCTCCTGGGTGGTTGGTGGGGGGAACACTCCAACTAGTCTCGGAGGTGTCTCCTCGCTGGACTCCAGCCTGTTACATCCATAGAACATGTATGTATAGTCACTTAGTACAGGTAACAGTACAGTACAGTATGTAACTTTGTCAAAAGGCTAGCTACAAGTGCCCATGGTCTATGGCATTCTGTGTGTGTGCGTGTGGGTGCGTGCGTGCGTGCATGGACTTGTGTGTTTGTGATCTCAAAAACTCACACAACAGAGGTAGTGTCCTTGAGGCCAGTTATAGTGGAGATGGAGATAGATAGAGAGAGATCAAGACCATAGGATGATCGCTGGTCTCCAAGGAACTTGCCCGGTGCATACAACCTCGGGTCACCGTTGCTCAGCAGGATGTAGCCTAGCCCCGTGGCATCACTGCAGGTATACATAAGAGACAAGTAATGGATCAACAATAGGGCGTGAGACTCTATTTCACAAACTTCCTTTGCACTACTTGTTCAAAATGCCGTGTAAGGCTTTTCGGAATTAAACTGCAGGGAGACCTACCAAAACAGTCCAACAATGTTTAAAGCAAGGTGTAATTGCAACTCTTTTCTCCTACAACCCAAAAGTAAGAGATTAAGCTGAAGTCACCTTGGTCCAAAAGGTGCTGCAGTTGTTCCAAGTGCCGTAAGCAGTTCCCAGCCGTCGTTGCAGGTCACAGGGTCCTGACTGCAGAGCTGCGTGAAGTCAGATGTCCGGGCAGCAGCCTGAGTGTTGGCCGAGCCATCCGTACAAACTCTGCTCCTGTTGGAACACACACACTCGAGACAGGCATCAGTGTCGGGGCTGTTTGTCTCATAGAATCCCTCGGGGCACTGGGAACAGTCTCTACCCACAGTGTTTCCAATACAGGGACACTGGCCTGTGGTGACATCACACTCGTTCGAGGAGCTATGAACTCTGACGATGGAACAGTTGCAGGGAGAGCATCCGGTGGGGGATATGTCGTAGTATCCAGGTAGGCATCGGTCGCAGGTGGCGCCACCGACCCCAGGAAGACAGGGGCACTGTCCGAGGTCAGAGCACTGGGACGAGGTCGAGAACCGAGAGCAGCTACAGTTGGTGCAGCCGGTGGAGGACATGTCGTAGTGGCCCGGGACACAGCTGTCGCAGTTGAGACTCTCCACATTAGGTTGACAGTCACACTGCCCCGTTTGTATGTCACACACTGAACTAGTGGACCCTTCAGCATCACAGTCACACACTGTAGTGGGGAAACAGAAAAATCTCATATAAATAAGAAGCTAAACTGAAGCCCCCTTTCTCTTAACCTCAAGCAGGGCCAATAATCTTAAACTATAAAGTATACTCCACATTGTTGCACTGGATATTTATTATGAGCTCTTATAGATTGTGTTATAAATTCCGAACACTTGGACATGCATCATGAGCTCTTGAAAAGGTACAACTCTTACATGTGCAGCCGGTTGAAGTGAGGTTAAACCATCCATTCCTGCAGACGTCACACCAGAGTCCTGTGACTCCCTCCAGACATGAGCACTGGCCACCATACCTATCACACGCACCTCCAGCCTCAGCTCCCACTGAACCACTACAGTTACACTCTGTGGATAGAGAAAATTGCAGGTAGCTCAGTTGGTAGAGCGCTCGCTAAGACTGCAGAGCGTTGTGGGTTCGAATCCCACCCAGGGCAGCTCTTCTTTTCTCCTTGAAAAAAAGAGTTGTGCTGGGTGTATATAGTTGACTTGTTTGCTCTGCTTGCTACCTCATTACTAACACATGCTAACTCACCAAAAACTTGTCCATAGAATTCGACAGAGAGAGAAAAGGCAATGTCCCTGCACTCTTCCCTGACACCGGCCTGGGCCAGGGAGAAAGGCAGACACTCCTCCAGGAGACTTGTGTCGGCCTCCTCGGCATAGTAGGCACTCTCTGACATGAAGTCTGGCAGGAGAAGTAGCTGGAGGGGAAAAAGCAATGTATTAGAGTGCCTAATTTGTCTTCCAGTGATTGAGAAGTGATAATCATTGATTGCCTGCATAAATTCTGTGATAGGCTCTGAGAAAACAACTCTTATTGAGCACATTTTGTATAGCTGTAATTGAATTGAGTTGGAGTTTGAAGACTGGTACTATAGTATACAGAAAGATGAATAAGTAGTTTGCTGCGTGGAGCTCAAAAGTGTAACTGTGCATGTGAGTAATAAGAGTTGTTTTTTCTCAGAGCCTATCGCCAATAGGATTGGCTAGTTGAAGTTGTAGCTCCCTCACCGAGTCAAGCATCCAAGGAGAGTTGTGTACGTCAAGATGCTGGACTGTCACAGTGTAGCCGACTCCAGCCTCAAAACAGAGAGAGTCCACCACTACATGATGGTAGGTGGGGTGAGGAGAGCCAGGGAGGAGGAAGGTACTGGTGGGGGTTGGAGAGGTTTGGGTACAGCTGAGGTCCCTAGTGACTGGAGACTGACTCTCAACGAATAGGTTCACACCCTCCAGCGATATAGGATCCACCGGTGAAGGAAACTGGGTGGAGAAAAATACAGTGAAAGTAGTGTATATAATCCGTCATAACACACAAGAAGAATATCCATCTCAGTTTTAAAGCTCTATTTATGTATATTCCGTATGTGTGGAACTAAAAAGAGTATATGTGGCAGATTTTAACAAGCACAAACTTTAAGAGGCAAGTATAATATTAGTGCTGTTCCTCTGTCTCACTGGGCAGCAAGCAATATATACAGTGAAAAAGAACCTAAAGAACACCCCATCTATGATGATCTCCCTCATACTGATACATTAGTGTTTCATACTACCTCAGAATAATAGGACACCTCTGAATAAAGGGGGGCACTTGCAAATGTTCGAAACATGTCCCTTATTCAGATGTTACACATTATTCTCTCTCTACCTGGAGTCTGAGGATGATCTGGTAGCGATAGTCGCGAGGAGGCACCACAGAGAACGAGACAGT
This sequence comes from Geodia barretti, assembly GCA_030341885.1. NCBI lineage: Eukaryota > Metazoa > Porifera > Demospongiae > Tetractinellida > Geodiidae > Geodia > Geodia barretti. The sequence continues at coordinate 119 of CASHTH010001222.1, read as the reverse complement.
TCCAGAGGGAGGAAACACCACCAGACCCCTCCCACTGTACTCTATACTGCTGCCTGGCCCTGGAAACACTCGAGTGATCCCCTGTCAATCAGAGCAATCATCCATCAATCATACATCAC
>CASHTH010001220.1:0-27164 GCA_030341885.1 Geodia barretti | reverse complement strand
CAGGGCCACCGCGTCTATCCGTTTCACCTGGGCGACATCAACCTGCGCACCCCCATCAACGTCATCGAGGCCGCGGAGCGGGCCATGCGGGACGGCAAGACCGGCTATACGCCTGCTCCCGGCATCCCGGAGCTGCGCGAGGCGCTGGCGTGGAGATCGGGGGGGCGCGCGGCGTGAGCTACGGCCCCGAGCACGTGTCGGTGCAGCCGGGGGCCAAGCCGATCATCGGCAAGCTGCTGATGAGCGTGATGAATTCCGGCGAGGAGGTGGTGTACCCCACCCCCGGGTACCCGATCTACGAGTCGCAGGTCGACTACCTGGGGGGACGCGGACGCCCCTACGCCTACGTCGAGGAGGCCGACGGCTTCCGCATCGACCGCGCTTCGGTGGAAGCGGCGCTCAGCGACGCGACCCGCGTGCTGATCGTCAACGGCCAGCACAACCCCACCGGCGCCGACGCATCGGCCGACGAGATCGCCTGGCTGGCCGGGATCGCCCGCGAGCGCGACCTGTGTGGTGCTGTCCGACGAGCCGTACTTCGACATCCGCTACGGCGGCAGCAGCCGCAGCCTGGTGTCCGAACCGGAGATGGTCGAGCGCACCGTGATCGGCTACACGTTCTCGAAGACCTACGCGATGACCGGCTGGCGCCTTGGCGCCGCGATCGGCCCGGCCCGCGTCATCGATCTGATCACCAGGCTGAACACCAACCACGAGTCGTGCACCTGCGGGTTCATCCAGCACGCCGGCGTGGAGGCCTTGCAGGGTGACCAGTCCGGTGCCCGCGAGATTCTGGCCACGCTGCGGGAGCGGCGGGACGTCGTGGTCGACGGCCTGAACGCCATCGACGGCGTCAGCGTCCATCGCGCTACGGCCACCTTCTACCTGTTCGTGGACGTCACCGGCGTCTACCGGCGTCTGGGCTACGACGACGCGCATGCCTTTCGCACCGACGCGGCTATTCGCGGAGCGCGGGGTGTCGTTATCGGCTCGTCGCCCCACTCGGCGCGCGGTCCCCGGCGAGCAGCGGATGTACGTGCGCTTCGCCTACTCCGGCATCGACTCGGCCGATGCCCGGGAGGGGCTGGCGGCGCTCAAGGCGTACTGGGAGCGATCTACTCGATGATGCCGCGCTGCCGGCCCACGCGGGTGAACGCCTCGATCGCGCGGTCCAGGTGGGCTGATTCGTGGTGCGCGGCCGAGATCTGCACGCGGATGCGGGCCTGCCCCTGCGGCACCACCGGAAAGGAGAAGCCGATCACGTAGATCCCCTCGGCCAGCAGATCTGTCGCCATCAATGGATCCCCGCCCTGCAGTCTCTCACTAGGCGCGTCGTACAGCATGATCGGCACGATCGGGTGCACGCCGGGCCGGATGTCGAAGCCGGCGGCGGTCATCGCGTCCCGGAAGTAGGCGGTGTTCTCCGCCAGCCGGTCGCGCAGCTCCGTGGTCTGGTCCAGCGCGTTCCATAAACCAGCCAGGCCGGCCGGCGCCAGGCAGGCGTGCAGCGAGTTGCTGAACATGGTACGAGCGCCGCGACTTTCGCTGGCGGAGCAGCTCCACGATCGGCGCCGCGCTGCGGTGAACCCGCTGAGAGCTGCCGCGGCCGAGCGCCTTGCCCAGCGTGCTGGTGATGACGTCGATCTCGCCCTGCTGCACCCCACAGTGCTCGGGCGTACCGCGGCCGGTGGCGCCGAATGTGATCCGCGTCGCATGATGCGAGTCGTCCCACCATCCCCAGACGCGTCTGCTCTGCGCGCAGCTCGACGATGCGGTCCAGCGGGGCGATGTCGCCGTCCATGGAGAACACGCCGTCGGTGGCGATCAGCCGCAGCCGCGCGCCGGCGGCCCCATTGAGCTTGGCCTCCAGGTCGTCCATATCGGCATGCGCGTAGCGGTAGCGGGCAGCCTTGCACAGGCGGATCCCGTCGATGATCGACGCGTGATTGAGCGCGTCCGAGAGCACGACGGCGTCGCCTTCGGCGAGGAGCGTCTCGAACAGGCCGCCGTTGGCGTCGAAGCAGGAGGTGTAGAGGATGGCGTCGTCGGTGCCCAGGAAGCGCGCCAGCGCCTGCTCCAGCCGCTTGTGCAGGTCCTGGTGCCGCAGATGAAGCGGACCGACGAGACAGCCCGAAGCCGTGCGTAGCGCAGGGCCTCGGCGGCCGCGTCGATCACCGCGGGGTCGCTGGACAGCCCCAGGTAGTTGTTGGCGCAGAAGTTGAGCACCGCTTCGCCTGAGCCTACGCGAATGGCCACGCCCTGCGGCGAGGTGATGACCCGCTCGTCCTTGTACAGGCCTGCGTCCCGGATCTGCTCCAGGGTGGGCTGAATCAACGCGTCGGGTTTCGCGATGGTTGCCATGATGCTGTTTACTACTCTTGATGTGCTCACCCGGATCGTACGTCAGGACGACCTTGCCGCAGCGGCCGGCGGCCATCGCCGCGAAGCCCTCTTCGAAGTCGTCCAGGGACAGCCGGTGCGTCAGCACCGGCGAGACGTCCAGGCCGCTGCGCAGCATCTGCGTCATCTTGTACCAGGTCTCGTACATCTCCCGTCCGTAGATGCCCTTGATGCGCAGGCTCTTGAGGATCACCTGGTTCCAGTCGATCGTGGTGGACCCCGGCAGAAAGCCGAGCAGGGCGATCTGGCCGCCGTTGTACATGTTGGCCAGCATGCTCCGGAACGCATCGGGGCTTCCGGACACCTCGATGCCGCGATCGAAGCCGTTCGACATGCCGAGCTGCGTGACGGCGTCCTCCACCGACTCCTGCGTCACGTTGACGGCAAGCGATGCGCCCATGCGGCGCGCCAGGTCGAGCCGGTAGTCGTTGACGTCGGTGACCACCACGTGGCGGGCGCCCAGGTGGCGGCAGATCGCCGCGGCCATCACCCCGATCGGCCCGGCGCCGGTGATCAGCACGTCCTCGGCGACCAGGTCGAACGACAGGGCGCAGTGCGCGGCGTTGCCCAAGCGGTCGAGGAAGGCGGCGATCTCGGTCGGAATGCTGTCGTGGATGGGCCACAGGTTGCTCTCCGGCATCACCACCAGCTCCGCGAACGCGCCGTCGCGGTGGACGCCCACCCCCTTGGTGAGGTGGCACAGGTGCGGCTTGCCGGCGCGGCAGTTGCGGCACAGGCCGCAGGTGATGTGCCCTTCGCCCGAAACCCGGTCGCCGGCCCGGTGCAGCGTCGCGCCGGGCCCGAGCGCGACCACCTCGCCCACGAACTCGTGGCCCAGGACCAGCGGCGGCTCGATCACGCTGCGCGCCCACTCGTCCCATTGGTAGATGTGCAGGTCGGTCCCGCACACCGCCGCCTTGATGACCCGGACCAGGACCTCCTTGGGGCCGGGCGCGGGCTCCGGCACCTCGGCCAGCGTCAGACCGGGGCCCGCCGCCTCCTTGACCAGTGCTTGCACAGGATTGCCGGTCGACAGTGTAGCGCACCGGCGGCCCCGACCTTCGCCTGACGGCTCGGGGTTCCTGGTTCAGGCGGTGTCGACGACCGTGGCGAACGACCGCCCCGGGGTGAGGGCGCGCAGAAACGCGTCGCATGGCAGGCACAGGATGTCGCGTTCCAGGACGCGGCGTCCCCGATACAGGAGGATCGGTGTGGCTTCCGGATAGTCCTGGGCGAACGAGCGAAGGCCGGTCAGGTCTCCCGGATGGAGCGTTGCGCTGTTCTTGACTTCCAGCGCGTACAGGCCCGCTTTCACCGTACAGGACGAAGTCCACCTCGCTGCCGCTGCGCGTACGCCAATAGCTGAGCGTGTCGCGGGTGTTGGCGTAGGCGATCCAGGTACGCAGGTGCTCCGCTACCAAGCCCTCCAGGGCAGCCCCGGCCAACTCCTCGGGTCGGTCGAATGGCCCGACGGGCCGGAGCGAGCGGAACAGACCGGCGTCCACCAGGTAGAACTTGGGATGAGCGCTCATCCGCCGCCGCGCGCGGCGTGTGAATACCGGCAGCGTGAACGCAAGCAGCAGATCCTGACGCCCAGGAGCTCCCTTGCGGCCGGTGGCCGATAGAGGCGGGCGAACATTGGACGGAACCCCATCCTGACGCGCTATCCGCAAAATGTCCATCAAGATTCCGTTATGACGCTCAAAAATGGAAACCCGCGACACAGATCGACTCCCTGGACCGATTCCTCACCCGCCTGCGGTCCGGTTGAGCCACAACCGACGGCCGTCGCGACTTGACGCGAGCGGGGCCACGGCGGTAGCGTCTTGAGGATGCCCCGAACGGCTCTTTGGGCCGACAGGGCGCAATCTCATACCAACCCCACGTGAAAGAGAGGTTCGCAGACTGATGAGAAAATTGCTCATCTCGCTACTGACCCTGGGCTTCGTCCTTGGATCCGCCTTTGTGGCGACCGCCGAAGGCTCGCAAGAGTCGATGGCGGAAGGTCCGATGGAGATCAGCTTTCAGGGCCTCTTCGGCGACTTGGTCGTCGCAGGCAACCCGATCCAGCTCGCGCTGGAAGAGAAGTTCAACATCAAGATCACCGACTCCAACCTGTCCCGCCGCCCGCAGGAGACGATGGACTTGATGATCGGCGCCAACGAGCACCCGGACGCCATGTATTCCTGGACGAATCACGACCAGTGGTACGGTGCGGGTGCGTATCGCTCGATTCCGGTGGACATGATCCGTGAGCACGCGCCCAACCTGGCGCGCGACTGGGACACGATCGGTCCGGGGCGCCTGGTTGATGTCGGCGGTCCCCGGCGATGCGTCCGCCCTGCGCGGCATCCCGCGCGGCTATGCGCACCAGGCCGGTGCCGGCGCGGCGGTCAACTTCCGCTACGACTGGCTGGGCATGGTCGGCGCGCGCGAGGCGCTGGGCGTGTCCCAGGACATGGAGTCGAGCCCCGAGAGTCCGGAAGGCGTGCTCGACGGCAATCCCGGGTTCGACCCCGGCCACTGGTTCATCAGCTACAACACGCCGAACATCGTCGACGTGGAGGCGGCCCTGGAAGCGATCGTCGCGGCCGACCCGGTCGGCGGCGGCCGGACCATCGGCTACAGCGGCTGGCCCCGTGAGGGCAGGCCGTGTTACTGGTGGTCGTTCGGTGCGGTGTGCCAGGCATAACGGCGTCGCCTCGGAGTCATGGTGGGTTCACTCCGCCGCCGACGGCAGCGCTACGATCCACTACGGCTGGGACAACGTGAAGACCGCCCTGGAGACCCTGCAGCGCTGGTTTCAGAAGGGCATCCTGGACAGCGAGATCCCGGCATTCGACCGCGCCGCGTTCGATGACAAGGTCGGCGCAGGTCTGGTCGCGATGTACGGCCGCGGCGCCCAGGGATGCTGGAATACGCCTGAGGGTCCGGCCAATCCGGTCGTCGGCTGTCTGGCCCGTGTCAACAACCCTGATTTTCAGGAGCTGCAGGTGCATGCGGTGACCGCTCCGGATGGGACCTACGGGCTCCGTCACGAGAACACGGCGCTTCCTCTGGGCGGCCCCGGCGAGTGGTTCGTCGTACGCCATGACGTCTCCGATGAGAAGCTGGCCACGATCCTGCAGCTCTTCGACTACACGACCAGCACCTGTGAAGGCTTGCTGTTTTCAGACTACGGAATCGAGGGCGTTCATTACAACGTCGAGGGTCCCGCACTCTGCGCGGACGACGGGATCGACGCTGCCCGTGCCGGCGGCGTGGCGGTCCGCACCACCGTGGATTACCAAGCGCTCTATGCCGACGGCGTAGCCCACTACTTCGACAATAATGGGTTTTACACGCGGCTGTTCGGTTACGCCGGCAACACCCAGTGGGAGCCGCTCAAGTCCTACAAACCAGTGGCGCGGTGCGGGCGGTGCCGGCACCACCCACCTGATCCGCATGTACAAGGAGGACGTGTTCAACGAGACCCAGCACAATGAGCTGCGCTCGCAGTACAAGGGCGCTCTGGACACGATCCACGGCGAGTTCATGTACAAGGCCATGACCACCGACGTCGACATCGATGCCGAGTGGCCGAAGTACATCGCGCAGCTCAACGCTGCCGGCATGGCTGAGATCAACGCCGAGCTGAACAAGCTGCAGTACACGGTCGCAGAGCTGAACTCCGTCGGCGTGACCTGCGGTGATTCCGGGTGCGTCGCTAACAGTTAGGCGCAAGCATTCGGAACGAGCAGCCTTCCTCTGGCTGCTCAGATCTGAGAAGGGACGGCCATCATGGCCGTCCCTTCGTCATTGCTGCGCCCGGTATGGGCTCTCGCCAGGAGCCGGTACTGGACTCCGGCCTTCTCCCAATTTCAACGCGGCGGCACCGACAAGGCTGACGGCGCGCGTCGATGTGCTTATACGGACGCCGCGAGAACCGACATGCGACCGAGCCCGTCGGTGATCAGGCGAGGACGAACAAGGCTGACTCCCACACGGCCGAAGCTCGGTGGTTCGACAGCGAGTTTGCTGGAACTATCCCTTCACCGATCCCAGCATGACGCCCTTCACGAAGTACTTCTGAACGAAAGGGTAGAACAGCACCACCGGGCCGATGGTGATCAACGTGGTCGCGGCCTGGATCGATCGGTGCGGGATGCGCGCCCAGTCCGGCTCGATCCCCTGCGCGCGGAGCTCCTCTATCAGGCGCTGCATGGAATCGTCGGTCTGAAAGCCCTGCAGGCGCTGCACGATGTCGCGCAGCAGGAGCTGCAGAATGCGTTTGTCCTTGTCGGTGATGTAGATCAGCCCGTCGAACCACGCGTTCCAGTGGTTTACCACCGTCCACAGCGCGATGACGGCCAGCACCGGCCTCGACAAGGGGGATGAAGATGCTGAACATGATGCGCCAGTAGCTGGCGCCGTCGATCACCGCGGAGTCCTCCATCGCCTGGTCGATGGTCATGATGAAGTTGCGCGTGATGATGATGTTGAACGCCGCGATCGCAGGGATGACCACCAGAACCCAGCGCGAGTTGATCATGCCCAGGTTCCGCACCAGCAGGTAGGTGGGAATGATGCCTCCCTGGAAGAACAGCGTGAACACGAGCAGGAAGGTGATCACCCCTCGCCCGGGCAGGTTGCGCTTCGAGAGCGCGTACGCGGCGCAGAAGGTGACGAACAGCGTCAAGGTGGTGCCGAACACGACGCGGTGCAGCGTGTTCAGGTAGGCGGTCCCTACGGCGTTCTCCCTGAACATGAATGCCCACGCCTCCGTACGCCACTCTTCGTTCCAGAGGTGCAGCCCTCGGCCGGGCAACGACGCCGGCGACGCCAGCGAGGTGGTGATGACGGTCCAGAACGGATACAGGATCGACAGCGCGAACAGGCCGAGGAACAGGTAGTTGGCGATGTCGAACGCGCGACCGAGCGGCGTCACTCTGACCAACGGATTCGCCATGCGTATCTCCCTACCAGACCCCGTACTCGCTGTAGCGACGCACGATCTGATTGGCCCCGACCAGGACGACCAAGCCGACCGCGTTCTGGAAGAGCTGCACGGCGGTGGCGTAGGAGTAGCGCGCCCCTTCGATGCCGGAGCGGTACACCAGCGTCTCGAACACGTCGACCTTCTCGTAGACGTTGGAGTTGTACAGGTTGAAGATCGGGTCGAAGCCGAACTCCAGGATGTTGCCGACGCTGAGCAGGAACAAGATCGTGATCACCGGCACCAGCGCAGGGATGGTGATGTGGATGACGTTCTGCCAGCGGTTGGTGCCGTCGATGGCCGCGCTTTCGTAGAGCTGGGGGTCCACCCCCGACAGCGCCGCCAGAAAGATGATCGTCCCCCAGCCGACGCTCTGCCAGATGGTGACGATCATGATCAGGGCTCGGAACGTCTCCGGGGTGGTCAGCACCGAGAACGGCTCCAGCCCCACCCGCTCCATGAGGTAGGGGATCGCGCCGCTCTGCATCGACAGCAGTTCCCTGACGATGCCGCTCAGGACGATCCAGGAGAGGAAGTGCGGGAGGTAGCTGACCGACTGCACGGCGCGCTTGTAGGGGGTCACGCGCACCTCGTTGAGCAGCAGCGCCAGGATGATCGGCGCCGGGAAGGCGAAGATCGTCCGCAGGACGGCCAGGATCACCGTGTTGCGCAGCACGCGCCAGAAGAACGGGTCGTTGAAGACCCAGTCGAACCACTTGAAGTTGTTCCAGGTGCTGCCCAGGATACCTCTGACGATGTTGTAGTCGACGAAGGCGATGCCGATCCCGTACATGGGGATGTACTTGAAGAGGAACAGCAGCACCACCGCCGGTGCCAGCAGGATGTAGAAGTCCCGCATGCGCCACGCGCGCCGCGCGGTCTGTCGCCGGAGCACGCGCTTGAGGTAGGTGGACCGCTCCTCCTCGGTGCCGAAGCTGTCGTAGACGCCTACGCTCGGGGCGGGGGACGCGGAGGGCTGATCGCGTCGGTCGGTGGGGAGGTCAGCCATCGATCGTTCGGTGTCGCTTGAGGGTCATCACGGGCCGGGGAACGCCGGTGGCGACCCTACCGGTTCGGGTGCAGCCAGTCAACGCCACGTCACCAGATCGAGTACTCGTTGTAGCGGCGCACGATCTGGTTGGCCGCGATCAGCAGCACGAACCCGACGACGTTCTGGAACAGGTTGATGGCGGTGGCGTAAGAGTACTTGGCACCCTCGATGCCAGACCGGTAGACCAGTGTCTCGAACACGTCGGAGACCGACACCACCACGTCGTTGTACAGGTTGAAGATCTGATCCCATCCCTGTTCCAGGATGTTGCCTATCTGCAGCAGGAACAGGATCGTCATGACCGGGATCAGGGCCGGCAACGTCACGCGCAGCGCGGTCTGCAGCCGGTTCGCGCCGTCGACGGTTGCGCTCTCAGTAGAGCTCGGGGTCGATCCCCGACAGCGCGGCCAGGTAGATGATCGAACCCCAAGCCGACACCCTGCCAGACGCCGGTCGCCACCAGCAGCGCCCGGAAACGTCGGGGGGTTGGTCAGGAAGTTGATGGGCTCCAGCCCGACGGCGGCCATGAGGTACGGCACCACCCCGCGCTGCGGAGACAGCAGCTCCTTGATGATGCCGCCCAGCACCACCCAGGAGATGAAGTGCGGCAGGTAGCTGACCGACTGCACGGCGCGTTTGTAGGGGCTCACGCGACCTCGTTGAGCAGCAGCGCCAGGATGATCGGCGCCGGAAAGCCGATCGCCAGGCGCAGCAGGCTGAGGATCACCGTGTTGCGCAGCACGCGCCAGAAGAAGTAGTCGTTGAAGACCCAACTGAACCACTTGAAGTTGTTCCAGGTGCTGCCCAGGATGCCCTTGACGATGTTGTAGTCCACGAACGCGATGCCGACGCCGTACATCGGCATGTACTTGAAGACGATCAGCAGCGCCACCGCCGGCACCAGCAGGACGTAGAACTGCGCATGCGCCGCGCGCGCTCCAGGGTCTGGCCGGCGGTGGATGCGGCGCAACGCGCGCGGATCGGTGGCTGGCGCATCGCCCGTGGTCGATGCGAGCGTCGGGGGCTGTGTCATGTGGGCGGGAGGAGTAGCGCCGGCGCACGCTAGTACGGGACGTGCGCGGGTGTCAAACGCAACGGGCAGTCGATGCGTGCGGTGGTCACCTCGCTGGCTTGACTCGAGTCTGTCCGCAAAGGTCTCCTTGAAGGGATAGGATCCTTGAATACAATGTCCCCATGGTAACCAGGGTCACGGGAAAGAACCAGGTGACCATCCCCGCCCAGATCGTAGCCATGGAGGGGATGGAGCCGGGGACACGGCTCGAGTGGATTCCGACGATCGCGATCACGTGCTCGAGGTGCGCGTGCTGCCGAACATCGCTCGCGTCGCGTCCGCTCTGCGTGGACGGGGTGCCAGATACGCGAGCAGGCGGGCAGCGCCGTGGACCGGCTGATGGGCGAGCGGGCGCGAAGACCGCGAAGCGAGCCCGCGGTGAGTGCCGTCACCCACGTGCTGGATACGTCCGCCGTTCTGGCGCACTACTTCGACGAGCCCGGCGCGGAGATCGTCGATCGGCTCTGGCAGGATTCCCGCAACCGAATCGGGATCTGCGTACTCACGCTGCCGGAACTGCGATGGCGCCTGCAGGCGGAGATCGAGGACGAGGAGGAGATCGATCGCGCCTTCAAGGCGTACGTCGACGAACTCACGTCCGGCCTTGTCGTGGACAGGACGGTAGCGGAGAGCGCCATGGCGCTCGCCGCGAGGCTGCGGAGCGATTGCCGCTGACGGACGCGATCATCGCCGGCTGCGCCCACGCAGCCACGGCCGTATTGGTTCATCGAGACCGGCACATGGAGTCCATCCCGCAGCGATTGGTGACTCAGATCGTGTTGCCACACACCGATCGCGCGTGATGCTCCCCATGCACAAGCGCATCAAGGCGATCTGTGTCAGACGACTCTTGGAACTGATCGAGGCACAAGAATGAAGTCTGAACCAACCGCGCCTCTCGGAACCAGGTGTTCCCTGACGAGGAGGGCTGCTCGGCTGCTCGGGAGGCAAGACGGATGCCGTGTACGGTGAACTGCTCAGGGAGCTTGCGTGCCACGGGGGCACGAATTCCCTTGAGATCGTCGTCGATACCATAGCCGGGACATTGGCAGGCGGTATCAACGCCGGGGCTCTCGCCAAGGGAGTCGTCGATGGCGGCGACATGCGGGCGCTCAACACGATGTGGATCGAAGAGCCGACATCGAGGACCTGAAGGCCGATGCTCCGCGGCCTCTCGGCCTCGTTTGGCGGCCTTTGCTCAGAGTGCTGTGTTGTGCCGATGCGCTCGGCGACATACGTCAATGAATACGCAAGTTACGCGGAACCAGCTTCCCATGGGTTCGCGATCACGGCTGGCCCCGCCATTGTGCCGGTCAGCCGACCGTTTCACCGTCGACCACTGTATCAACCCAAACATGCCCATCGCCTTTCCGTTTGTAGACCGGGTGATCTGGACAGTGCCGGCGTGGAGGATCTGATCGACGTCGAGGTGACGTGCATCTCGCCGGATGACACGCATGACGTTGACACCGAGGCCCCACGTTCCAGGTGACGGCGAACGATCTCGTCACTTCCACCTCAGGGGCGCACGAGCCAGAAGTTAGCTGCACGATGATGTCGCCGGCATCTGCCGGGGGCGTCAGGCTAGTAGAAGTCGTCGACCTCGCCGAGCAGAGCAAGTTGGTTAGTGTTAGTCGGCGCTTGCCGCTGACGCAGTCAGAGCTGGTAGTCGGCACGGCTTGGAAGAGGGTCTTTAGCTGACGGCGAACGATCGCTCCACTGCCGCCGGCAGGGCGATGGCTACAAATCGCTCGGCAGGGTAGAGATAGTCCTCTCCGCTCTCATCGATGATCCGTATGTCTCCCTTATCGGCGGCTGCGTCGTCGTCGATCACCCGGTAAATCTTGTGCTTTTCGAGCGACGCCGGGTAGTCCGCATCGTCGATGCAGACGACGTATGCACTATTGCGCCCCACGCTCGATTGCTTCATCACCTTAGTCCAGGTAGCGTTCGCTGTATTCGTAGCTTGACCCGATCATGTCCTCTCTTCTCTTTTTACTACCATGTGAAGCTCGGCCGTGCGCAAGTCGCCAATAGCGATACGGCGTCATTCCGTGACAAGGTCAACTGGCCGCGGCGCTCCTTGCGCGAGGCCTCGCCGAGCGATGAGTGCAGCCGCTGAAGACTTGGCCCCGCCTCAGGAGCGGACGAAGACGCCGCGGCTGATCAGCTTGCGGCGCACGGCGGGTGTCAGGTCGGCCCCGTCGGCCAGTTCCACGACGCTCTCGACAGCCGGCGGCCTCGCTTGCCCACCGCCGACAGCACGCGGGCGGCGGTCTCCGCGTCACCGCAATCGACCACCAGCGCGGTGCGGACGTCGACCCAGCGCACGTCGGCTGCCCAGTCCGGAATCTGACGGCTCACGTTGGCCGGCAGCGGCTGCTTGGACAGGTCGGCGGCCACCGCGATCACCTGCTCGGCATCCTGACCGGCCATCACGGCTCGCTGTACGGACGCCCGCTCGATGACGAACAGCGTGCCCACCGACTGCGGCCTTTTCAGCGCGGCGGTGGGCGCCGCGAACGTCCGAGCGCGCATCTGATCGATCGGTGATGGCGACAGGAACACGATCTCGAAGTTGGGCTGGATGACCGCCTCGCCGGTTTCCTCCGGTGCGTCGAGCTCGAAGTCGTCGACCTCGCCCAGCAGGTAACGGCCGACGTCGGTCAGGGAGAAGCCGGCGCCGCCGTCGGTCAGAGGTCCCAGCGCAGCGCCGCCGAGCGGCAGCAACCGGTCGTACAGGAACGTCAGGAGCGTCCTTGCCCAGAGGCGTTCGCAGCCTTCACGTTGCAGGCGGTAGTCCAGAATCCGAGCGCTCTCGTTCAGGAGGGGGTTGCGCTCTTCGCTGTGGAATTCGACGAACGACTGCAGGTCGATGGTCGATGCCCGGCCGATCGCGCGAAACGCATCGATCACGCCGCGTTCCGGATTGGCGTAATACCGGATGGCGGACCCGTACGTGCGCGGCAGGAAGCTCAGATGCGCCGTTTCGGCATGCTGCGGGTTCCAGGGGTCGAAAGAGTACGGGTCCGCGGAGGACCGGTCCCCGGCGTCGTCGCGCAGCAGATCGAGCATGCGTTTGAGCCGCTCCTTGACGGGGAGCACCAGCCATTGTCGGCCGCGAGCCGTCACGACGAGCTTCGCACCGGAGTCGTCGTGCTCTGCCGCCAAGCGCAGCTCGAACGCGACGCGCGTCGCGTGCGCGAGACGCTGATCCGGGCTCAGCGACGCTGACTCAGCGGTAACGCATGCGGGCAGCGCGGAGAGCGCACGGCCGATGGCGCGGACGCTGCGCTCGAACAGGGACCGCGTGCCGGCCTTGAGGCGGGGCGGTTCGGCGATCGCTTCCATCAGGAGCGCTGTCATGTCGTCGATCAGGAACGGCCGGCTGAGCAACTCGCCGGCGGCGAACGCCCCCGCGGCGGGTGCCGTGAGCCGCCCGCGCTGCAGGCGTTTGAGGATGGGCTGCCAGATGCCGACGAACGGCAACAGGACCGCGTCGACGGCGATCAGCAGCAGCGCCTCGCGAAACGCGAACGACAATCCGGCCGCCAGCAGGTCGCGGCGGGAACTCTCGTCGGCCGCTTCGAGGAGGTCGGTAATCGCGATCGGTCCGTCGTTCGCCATCACCGCTGCGATGAGTTCCCGTGCGGTGGCGACGGCGGTCGGCGGCGCCTGTTGCCAGCGGCCGTGCGCGTCGAGTGGCCCGCGCCGAAGAGGGGCGTCAGGTTCGGAATCGACCGATTCGGCAGTGGCAAGACGCCGGCGCGCCGCGTTGTAGTCGTCGTCGGTCATGCCAAGACCCAGACCCCGCTCTTGCAGCCTGTTCCTGATTTCGGCGAGGGTCAGGCGCCCGACATTGCGGGCCTTGGCGATTTCTTCCTCTCTCTTCCGGGTCAGATCACCGATCGTGTGGACGGAAGCATTCCTCAGGCAGGTGCTCGATCTCACCGACAGGTGCAGAGCGTCGACGGATGTCTCGAGCAACGTGCGTAGCCGCTCGTCCCCGTCGTCCGGCTCGTCCCTATCGTCAGGATCATGGTCGCCGATGTCGTCATCAAGAGACGGATCGTCGTCGTCCGGCCCGCAGTTCCAGTCCAGGAACTGCCGCCACCAGTCCACTCGGCCCATGTCGTGAGCGAGTCGGTTCCGGTCGCCGGTTCGACGTCGGCGGTACAGGCGGCTGATCTCCTCCGCCGTATAGTGCTGCAGCAGGTAGTTCTGCAGCGAAGACGCGCCGGCGTCGCGAGCGGCCGCGGACTGGTCGGGAAACGGCGTTGCGCGGGACAGCTCGCGGATCAGCTTCAGCCAGAATCGACGCGCGTGCGGCACGGTATAGCGCGGGCTGTTCTTCGCGGGCACCGGCTGCAGCCAGCCGAGGTCGATCAGCTCGTCGTCCCGTGTTCGTGCCCGGTAGCCGCCCAGGCTGCGCTGGATCAGGAAGCGGCGCTGCTCGATCGTCAGCGCCTCCCACTTCGGCAGCAGGTCGAAGACCTCGCGCCAGTCGAGGTCCAGCAGCTTCACGGTTTCACCCTGCGGAGCGCACGAATACACCGCGGCTGATCAGCTTGCGGCGCATCGCGGGCGTCAGGTCGGCGCGGTCGACCAGCTCCACCACGCTGTCCGAAAGCCGGCGGCCTCGCTTGCCCACCGCGGCCAGCACGCGGGCGGCGGTTTCGGCGTCGCCGCAGTGGACTACCAGCGCGGGGCACACGTCGACCCAGCGCACCTCGGCTGCCCAATCCCTGATCTGGCGGCTCACGTTGGCAGGCAGCCGCTGCTTGGACAGGGCGCCGGCCGTCGCGATCACTTCCCTCGGCGGCCCGGCCGGCCATCACGGCTCGCTGCACCGACGCCCGGTCGATGACGAACAGCGTTCCCACCGACTGCGGGCCTTGCAACGCCGCGGTGGGTGCCGCGAACGTCCGGGCGCGTACCTGGTCGATCGGTGAGGGCGACAGAAAGACGATCTCGAAATTCGGCTGCACGACTACATCGCCGGAATCAGCCGGCGTGTCGAGCTCGAAGTCGTCGACCTCACCCAGCAGACAGCGGCCGATATCGGTCATCACGAAGCCTGCATCGCCGTCGGCAAGGAGACCGAGCGCGACTCCGCCGAGCGGGACCAGCCGCTCGAAAAAGAACGCCAGGAGCGTCGATCCCCAGATCCGCTCTGCGTCTTCACCGGCGCCATACGCGATCTCGTCGTGCTCCAGCAGAGGATTGCGCTGCTCGCTGTGGAAGTGGACGAACGCCCGCAGGTCCACGGTCGATTCCCGGCCGACCGCGCGGAAGGCATCGAGCACGCCGCGCACCGGATTGACGAGGAACCAGCCGATCTCGTACACGTACGGTACGAAATCCAGCGGCACCGCTTCGGGATCCTCGGCGTACCACGGGTCGAGGACATGGCCATCCTCCCGCCCATAGAGCATCGCATCGTCGCGCAGCACATCGAGGATATGCTTGAGCCGCTCCTTGACCGAGCGCATCAGCCACTGCCGGCCGGTTTCGGTCACTACCAGCTTGAGACTCGTGCCGGAGTCGCCCTGCGATGCGGCCAACCGCAGGGAGAACGCGAATTGCGCTGCCCGTGAGACGCGTCGATCCCGATTCAAGGGCGCGAACTCCGGCTCGATCCACGCCGGCAGAGCGGGGAGCGCCGTGCCGATCGCACGGGCGTTGCGCACAACAGTTCGTGGCTGTGAGCCTTGAGCCTGGGCGGGTCGGCGATCGCTTCCATCAGGAGCGTCGCCATGTCGTCGATCAGGAATGGCCGGCGGAGCAGGTCGTCGCCGCGGAACGTCGGGTCCGGGATTGATGCGGGCGTGCCGCGTTGCAGGCGCTTGAGGATCGGCGGCCAGATGCCGACGAACGGCAGCATGACCGCGTCGACGTCGATCAGCAGCAGCGCCTCGCGGAACGCGAATGCGAGCCCGGCTGCCAGCGCGTCGCGGCGCGAGCGCTTGCCGGTCCCCTCGAGCAGGTCGGTGATCGCGATCGGGCCGCCGTGTGCGACCACCGCGCCGATCAGCTCCTGGGCGGTGGTGACTGCGATGGGCGACGCCTTTTGCCAGCGGCTGTGCGGGTCCAAGACCGAGGTCGGGGGAGGTTCGCCGTTCCAGTCCAGGAACTGCCGCCACCAATCCGCGCCGCGCATGTCGCGGGCGAGCCGGTGCCGCGTGCCGTCCGTCCCCCGGCGGTCGAGCTGCTCGATCTCCTGCGCTGTGTAGTGCTGCAGCAGGTAGTTCTCCAACGCCGCGGCTCCGGCGTCGCGGTCAGCGGCGGCTTGGTCGGGAAACGGCGTCGCACGCGACAGCTCGCGGAACAGCTTGAGCCAGAACCGATGCGGTCGCGGCACCCGATAGCGCGTCCCGCTCCTGGAGCGCACCCGTTCCAGCCAAACGCCATCGACCAGTTCGTCATCGGGACTCCGGGTCCCGTAGGTGGTCAGGCTGAGATCGATCAGGAAGCGGCGCTGCCCGATCGAGAGCGCCTCCCACTTCGGTAGCAGGTCGAAGACCTCGTGCCAGTCGACGTCCAGCAGCTTCAAACGGTCGGCTCCACCGTCCCGCCGGCCTCGACGATCGCCTCGGCCACCGAGGTCGTCGTCACCCGCTCCGCGGCCGGGGCGTCGACGATGGCGTACTCGTAGCCCTGCTCACACAGGAAGCGCTGCCGGTTCATCGCGAACTCCTGCTCCACGGTGGCCGCGCTGACCAGCGAGTAGAAGTGCGCCTGCGTGCCGTCGCTCTTGGGACGCAGGATGCGGCCCCAGGCGCTGTGCCTCCTCCTGGCGTGACCCGAAGGTGCCGGAGATCTGGATGGCGACGTTGGCGTCCGGCAGGTCGATCGCCAGGCTGCCGATCTTGCTGACCGCCAGACAGCGGATCTCGCCGTCCCGGAACGCCTGGAAGAGCGCGTCGCGGCGCTTCTGGCGATCGAGGTCCCGGTGAGCACCGGGATGTCGAGCGCGTCCGCCAGTCCCTTGATCTGGTCGACGTACATCGCCATCACCAGGATGCGATCGTCGCGATGGATCCGCAGGAGGGCGCGCACCAGCGCTCGTTTGTCCGGATTCTGCGCCGCGATCGGGAACTGCTGCCGGGGGGAGGCAGCGGCGTACTCCAGGCGCAGTGCCGGCGGCAGCGGCAGGCGCACCTCGGTGCAGTGGGCGGTCGCCACCCAACCCTGGCGCTCCAGCTCGCGCCACGGAACCTCGGCCTTCTTCGGCCCGATCAGGGCGAACACGTCCTCTTCCAGTCCGTCTTCCCGGACCAGGGTGGCGGTCAGCCCCAGCCGCCGGCGCGCCTGCAGCGCGGCGGTGATCTGGAAGACCGGCGCCGGCAGCAGGTGCACCTCGTCATAGATGATCAGGCCCCAGTCGGCGCGGTCGAAGACCCTCCAGGTTGACCATCGGATCGTCGCGGCGGCGGCGGTGGGTGAGCATCTGATAGGTTGCGACCGTGAGCGGGCGCAGGGCTCGCCCGGGGCCGGCGTAGATGCCGATCTGCGCCTCGGTCAGGGTGGTCTTGTCCAGCGTCTCGGCGATCCACTGCTTGGCGGCCGTGACGCTGGTGCAGAGGATCAGCGTGGTGGTCTGCAGCGCGTGCATGCAGGCCAGGCCGACGATCGTCTTGCCGGCGCCGCACGGCAGTACGATGACGCCGCTGCCGCCGGCGGAGTGGCGCACGTCCTCGAAGGCGCGCGCCGCTGAGTTCTGGTAGTCGCGCAACGTGAACGGCAGCCCGGCACGGGTGGTGTCGCGCAGCTCGAACGCCAGCGGCGTCCCCGCGGTGTAGCCGGCCTCGTCATCCGGCGGGAAGCCGGCGCGGACCAGCGCCAGCTTCAGCAGCCCGCGACGCTCGGCGTCGACCTGGAACGTACGCCGGCCGGTCCGGTCGCCGAGCCACTTGGACACGTCGCGGTTGCGCCGGGCGATCTCCAGGGACTCGTCGTCGCGGGATTCGAGCACCAGGCCGTCGTCGCCTGCCAGCAGCCGCAGCTTGCCGAAGCGCGACGCGTGCGTGGTGATCTCGACGAGCGTGGCGTCCGGCACCGGGTAGCGGCTGAACTCGTGCAGCGTGGCGATGATGTCGTCCACGGTGAATCGCCGGCGGAACGGGCATTCCAGATGGACAGCGCCGTCATGCGATAGGTGTGGACGTGCTCGGGCGCCTTGATCAGCTCGGCAAAGGCGAGGAGACGGGAGCGCGCCTCCTCGAACCGGGGGCTGGCCACCTCCAGCAGCAGCGTGTCGACGCCTTGGACGATGAGCGGCTGATCGGAGGCCATCGGCAGGCCCGATTATAGCGGGGCGAGGTTTGTGGCGACGGCGGTGTCTGTCGGGGAACGCTGAACAGGCTCCCGTCCTGACGGGTAGCGGCGGGCGCGTGGGGTTACCGGACACGGCTATCGCGTCCCGCGTTCACTTGTCGAGGATCGAGCTATGAGCTACGCTATCAGGGTGTGCGTGGTAGCGTACAGCAAGCAAACCTTGAACGCTCTTCGGAAACTGCCGGCCAACGAGGCACGACGGATTCGCGCCAGGATCGCTGACTACGCTGCCGAACCAGACGTACGCGCACACCATGTGATGAAGCTCAAAGGTCGAGATGGCTTCCGGCTTCGGGTCGGCAACTGGCGGATTCTGTTCGACGTGAACGGCAGCGTCCTGGAGATTCTCGAGATCGGCTCGCGAGGAAGCATATATCGATAGGAGAAGCATATGATGCCCCCTGCACAAGTAATCGACACCCCGGGCGGAGAGCGCATGGTGGTTCTGCCGCTCAGGGACTATGAGCAGCTCTGCGCAGCCGCTGAGGACTTGGCCGATATCCGGGCTTACGACAAGGCGAAGCAGCACCTCGAGGCGGGTAAGGACGAGTTGATTCCGGCTGAATTCGGCGATCGCATTCTCGACGGTGAAAGCCCGGTTCGTGTATGGCGGGAGTACCGGGGGCTCAGCATCAAGCAACTGGCCGCCAGTGCGAATGTGAGCGCTGCCTATCTGTCACAGATCGAAGGCGGCAGCCGCAACGGTTCCCTGTCGACCATGAAGGCGTTGGCGAAGGGTCTCTCCTTGAACATCGACGATTTGATGTAGATCCACCGACACGGAGAGCCTTGGCGGCAGGGCTTGCACCAAGTGGCCTCGTGAGGCTACATTGCTGGCATGCGTACGGTCGGGATTCGGGAGCTCAAGGATCGGCTCAGTCAGCACATCCGGATGGTTCGCGAGGGCGAACGGATTCTGGTTACGGATCGGGGCGAGGTGGTCGCCGAGCTGCGCCAGCCGTCGGTCACACCCGAGGCGGCTGGGTTCCCGGGATTGGAGCAACGCGCGCGCGCCGGAACGGTACGCGTGGGAGCTCCCAATCGCCCCGACTTGTATCCGAGGATGCCACGCGTGCTTCCTGAAGGCAGCGCTACGCGCCTGCTGGATGAAGAACGCGGCGAACGGTGAATCTCTATGCGGAGTCCAGCGCAGTCCTGTCATGGCTCCTCGGCGAGAAACGCGGCGAGGCTGTCCGCGAGCGGCTGTTGGCCGCTGACATGGTCATTACTTCCGACCTGACGCTCATCGAGTGCGATCGTGCCCTGCACCGTGCGGAAGCGGTCGGTGAACTGGAAACCGAGACGGTCAAGAATATGCGCGAGCAGTTCTCTATGGCCACCGATCACTGGATCGCGTTCTCGATCGACCGTGAGGTCGTGGAACGGTCTCGGCGCCGATTCCCACGCGAGCCGATTCGCTCGCTTGATGCGATCCACCTCACCACCGCACTGTTGGTGCGTAGCCTGGTGTCCGAGTTGGAGTTCCTGTCGTGGGATGAGCGCATCCGCAACAACGCCGCCGAGCTCGGGTTCGACGTCACGCCGGCCACGGGAGAGGGAACGTAAACATGAGAATCGATCGCTACCTGCAGGGGACGCCGTCGTGGGTCGACCTGTCCACCACCGATCAGGACGCCGCCAAGGGGTTCTACGCCGGCCTGTTCGGCTGGAGCTACCGGGATATGCCGGTCGACCAGACGGGCGAGCGGCTCTACACGACGGCGACCATCGACGGCGCCAGCGCGGCGGGGATCTTCACGCAGCCGCCCGAGGAGGCGCAGATGGGCATTCCTCCGCACTGGAACGTCTATCTGACGGTGGACGATGCCGATGCCAGCGCGGTGCGCGCCGTCGAGCACGGCGGCACGGTGCTGGCCGAACCGTTCGACGTGTTCGACGCCGGCCGCATGGCGACCATCAAGGACCCGGCCGGCGCCGTGGTGTCGCTCTGGCAGCCGCGGCAGAGCATCGGCGCGCAGATCCGCGCCGAGCACGGCGCGCTCTGCTGGACCGAGCTCCTGACCGGCGATCCAGCGGCCGCCGCCGAGTTCCTGGCCGCGCTGCTGGACGTCCGCACGGAGACCGCCCCCATGCCGGACGGCGTCGAGTACACGGTGGTCATGGCGGGGGACACCCCGGTCGCCGGCGTGATGCTGATGCCCGAGCACCTGCGCGAGATGCGGCATCCCCCGCACTGGAGCACCTACATGCAGGTCGACGACACCGACGCGGCCGTGGCGGCGGCGGAGGCCGCCGGCGGCTCAGTGTTGATGCCGGCACAGGACATCGCGACCGTGGGGCGCCTCGCCTTCATCGCGGATCCGCAGCGTGCGGCGCTCGGCCTGATGACGCCCGGATAGGGTCCCCGGCGCCGCCATGCACTACCGGACGCTGGGCGCAGCGGTATCGAGGTGAGCCTGCTCGCCTTCGGCACCGGTGGCCCCACCACCTTCACGGAGGCGGAGCTCTCCGACGCGGACAAGACGCGCCTCCTGCACCGCTGCCTGGATCGCGGCATCAACCTGATCGACACCTCGCAGGGGCTACGGCGACATCGGAGCTGTTCCTTGGCGCCGCGCTGGCCGGCGTGCCGCGGGACCGCTATCTCCTCTCGACCAAGTGGGCTTACTCGAGATGGACGGGCCCCGACAGCGATCCGCAGGAAGGCGAACCGATCGGCGATCCGGGGGCATTCGAGCAGGCGGTCGACGCCAGCCTCGGGCGGCTGCGGACCGACCACGTCGACGTCATGTTCATCCACGGCCTCAAGCCGGACGACTACGACGCGGTCTATGAGCGCCACGGACCGGCGATCGAACGGCTGAAGCAGGCCGGCAAGATCCGGCTGGCCGGCTTCAGCGAGCGGATGGGCGAGGACCTGGAGCACCGGGTCACCATCGACGCGATCAGCCGGCATCCGTCCTTCTGGGACGTGTCGATGCTGCGCTACGGCATCCTCAACCAGTGCGCGCGCGACCGGGCGCTGCCGCTGGCCGCCGAGCACGGGGTCGCGGTGATGAACATGTCGCCGGCGCGCTACCTGCTGCCGCATCCGGAGCAGCTCGTCGAGCGGATCGCCGCCTGGAAGGCGGACGGCTCGCTGGCGCCGGACGCGGTGGCGGACGACGATCCCCTCGGCTGGCTCGTTCACGGCGAGGTCGAGTCGGTGGTGGGCGCCGGCCTGAAGTTCGCGGCCGACCATCCCTGCCGTCTCCACCGCGCTGACCGGCACCCGCAGCTTCGAGCACCTGGAGGCCAACATCCGGGCGCTGGAGGAGCCCCGCCTGCCGGACGCCGATCACGACCGCCTGGTCCGGCTGTTCAGCTTCGCCCGCGAGTGGCGGTGATGCCGGCCGGCGGGCCGGAGCGCCCTGTCCAGGGCACGAAGGTGACCCGCCACCCGTGCGCGGCCAACACCGTGGCCGAGTGGTCAGTGCAGGCCGGCGTGGAGCGCGCCGACCCGTACGCGGAGATCGATCTGCACGCGCTGGTGCGCGACCCGCACGGCCGCGAGCGGCGCGTCCCCGCCTTCTGGCGCGGCGGAGACCGGTGGTCGTTCCGGTACGCGGCGCCGCTGCCGGGCGTTCACATCTATCGGACGCGGTGCAGCGATGCCTCCGACACGGGTCTGCACGATCGGCAGGGCGAAATCGAGGTCGTCCCGTACGAGGGCGACAACCCGCTCTACCGGCACGGGCCGCTGCGCGATTCGGCCGGGCACCCGTGCCTGGAGCACGCCGACGGGACGCCGTTCCCGTGGCTGGGCGACACGTGGTGGATGGGGCTCACCAAGCGCCTCACGTGGCCCGACGACTTCCGCTGGCTGACCACGGACCGCGTGCGCAAGGGATTCACCCTCATCCAGATCGTCGCCGGGCTGTATCCGGACCAGCCGCCGTTCGACCCGCGCGGCGAGAACGAGGCGGGACACCCGTGGACGCGCGCCGGGGAGGACGGCTACGAGCTCGGAACGCCGAACCCGGCCTGGTGGGACCGGGCCGACGAGCGCATCGCCCACCTGGTCTCGTCGGGGCTGGTGCCGTGCCTGGTGGGCTGCTGGGGCTACTACCTGGAGCTCTGCGGCGAGGAGTCGATCCGCCGCCACTGGGACTACCTGATCGCGCGCTACGGCGCCCTGCCGGTGGTCTGGTGTCTGGCCGGCGAGGCGACCGGCCGCTACTACACCACCGGCGCCGACTGGGATCAGGCGCGCGCCGAAGCCGCCGAGGACGAGTTGCGCGCGGGGTGGACTCGCCTGCTGCACCATGTGCGCGAGGCGGACCCGTTCGAGCGGCCGCTCACCATCCACCCCACGTTCTACGGCGACCGCATGGTGGACGAGCCGGACCTGCTGGATGTGAACATGCTGCAGACCGGCCACTTCGGTTTCCACACGCTGTCGACCAACGCCGACATGATCGAGGAAGCGGTCGCGCGCGAGCCGCGCCGGCCGGTGGTCATATCAGAGGCGTGCTACGAAGGCATCCGCGAGACCTGCTTCGCCGACGTGCAACGGTTCATGTACTGGTCGTCGATCCTGAGCGGCGCCTACGGGTTCACCTACGGCGCCAACGGGCTGTGGCAGGTGATCACGCGCGATGATCCTTACGGCGCGTCCCCGCACGGGCAATCATGGGGCCGCGTGACGTGGCAGGAGGCGGCGGAACTGCCCGGCTCGACGCAGGTCGGCCTGGCCGCTCGGTTTCTTGCGCGCTACCGCTGGTGGGAGCTGCAACCGCTGCCGGAGTTGCTCGCGTACCACCAGGGGCCGGGCAACCGCATCGCCCCGTACGCGGCCTGCATCCCGGGCCAAGTCCATCTGGTGTTTCTGCCCGCCCTTGCGGGCTCGCTGATGTTCGACCTGGCGCGGCAGCGCGAGCGAGACCGCGCCGCCGACCCGGTGGACCGCCGTGACCCGGCGATGCTTGCGCAGGCGGAGGCGGCCTACGGCGGCCGGGTGCGGATGACCGGCCTGGAGGCGGGCCGGGCCTACCACGCGTATTTCTTCGATCCGGTCACCGGCGAGGAGGTCGAGATCGGCGAGGTAACCGCGGACGCGCACGGCGTCTGGCAGTCGCCCGGCCCGCCGATCTTCAGGACTGGGTCCTCGTGGTCGAAGGCCCCGGCGCCGGCCGTCAGAGCTCGAACAGGCGGGCGGCGTTGCCCCAGAACACGTCCTCGATCTGCCGGTCGGTGAGCCGCTCCGCCCAGCAGGCCCACTTCACCGAGCGCAGGTGCTCCAGGACGATGGAGACCGGCTTGATCGTGGTGTGCCTCTCTTCCCAGACCGGCGCGTCGTCGTAGACCCAGAAGAAGGTGTCGGCCACCGAGCAGTGGCGGCCGTGGCTGTGGCTGGCGGCGCCGAAGTCGGTGCCGAACATGAACCGGTCGTGGCCGAAGATGCGCATGATCGCCACGTGCGCCATCGGCTCGCAGTTGGCGCTGGAGTCGAAGTACAGGTTCGGCAGGTCGGCCAGCTTCGGCAGCCCCTCGAAGTTGTGTGACGGCTGGAAGCCGCGCGCCGAGTGCGCGAGGATGAGCTTCATGTCCGGGTAGCGCTCGCAATAGGTGCGGATCCAGTGCTGGTTGCCGGGGTCGGCGACCGCCCGGTCCTTGACCATGTGCAGGGTCACGTACCACCCCTCCTCGTGCGCGACCTGCATCACCGCCTCCGGCAGGTATTCCGGGATCTCCGCGTTCAGCGTCGGCTTGCGCAGAGAGAAGGTGTGATAGCACTTCAGCCCGCGCAGGCCGAGCCTGCGGGCATGCTCGCGCACCCACTCCGGGTCGTCCTCCGGCTTGACCAGGAACGCCCCCCGGCAGGTGGGCTTGCCGGCCAGCGATTCGCCCACCCACTCGCTGACGCGCAGGGCCTGGTCCCGGCGCTTGACGACTGGCTTCGGCAGGAACCAGGCGCCCAGCGTCCGGTTCGGGAACACCTCGCCGGTCAGGCGCAGGTAGTCGTCGCTGTTCATGTCGGCCGGAAAACCGGGCGGCAGCGGGGCGGCGTAGGCGTCGCCGCGCCACAGATGGGCGTGGCAGTCGAACACCTTGTCGGGGACGAAGGATGCCAGCTCGCGCTCGAAGAACTCGCGGTCGTGGTCCTGGTAGGCGTGGTCGCCGGTGTACTTGATCACCCGCCGGATGGTAGGGGCGGGAAGCGGGCGTGCCAACTGCACGTCTCGCAGGTGGTGACGCCGTGGCGGTCGAAGGCGCCGCCGCGCCGGAACAGGTCGGGGTGGCGGCCGTTGGCGCGGCAGAGCGGCACGCGGGCATCGCCGGCCGCGTGGTAGCCGGCGAACGCCGGACAGTCCTCCCGTACCGTGAGGTCGCCGGCGCCGGCGGCCGCGGCGTCCGGGATCGGCACGGGCGCCAGGGGGTGCTCGCCGATCGCGGGCCGGGCCGGCGGCGCGTTTGGGTCCGTGCGCCGCCACGCGCGCAGCATGCCGGCGGCCTTGTGCAGGGCATCGACCGCCAGGTCACCGTCACGGCGGTCCGGCGGGCGCAGCACCAGGCAGAACGGGTCGTCGGCCAGCGCGGCGGCCATGAACCGGCGGAACCGGCCGACGGACATCAGCCCGGAAGTGCTCTTGCCCACCGGTGCGGTGGCCAGGATGGCGGCCGCCCGGCACAGGTCCTGCAGCACGCCGGGGTGCTCGTACTGCAGGCGCAGGCCGGGCACGGTGTTGTTGAGGTGGCGCTCGGCCGGCCAGAGGTGGCCGGCGTAGGGGAGGAGCCACACCTCCTCGTAGAAGTGCCAGAGGGTCACCCGGTCGACGCCGACGCCCAGGGTGAGCACCAGGTCGTCGTCACGGAGCGACTCGAACGGGTTGCCGGGGCCACACGAGCTGGGGGCCGCGCGGTGCCCGGCAAGCAGGTCGCGCGCGCGGGCTCCCAGGCCGACCCAGGAGTGCGTCTTGTGGCAGCTCCGCAGGCTTCCGGGCCGGCGGCGCACCTCCTCCGGGATCACGCCCTGGAACCCGGGCTGCCGGCTCGGGCACAGGCCGTCGGCGCTGGTGCAGTCGCAGTCGCTGTTGGTGAACTCGGCCGGGTCGCCCCACACCGAGTCGCGGAAGGCGGGGACCAACAGGGTGCCGCCGGCGCCCACCGAGTCCAGCAACGCATCGACGACGGTGGCCGCGCCGCCGTCCACCGGTCCCAGTGCGCTCAGGCTGCTGTGCATCATCACGGCCGCGCCGGGCCGGAGACCCAGCTCGCGGAGCTCCGCGCAGAGCTGCTCGCGGGTGGCGGGCGGCATGGGCCAAGCGTAGAACGGCGCCGGCCCGGTACCCAAGCGACGGCCGCTCCCGTAAGCTGCCGCCGATGGCTGAGAAGATACGCATCGGGCTGATCGGGTACGGCGGCTGGACGCACACCGCGTACCTGCCGGCCCTCGAAACCGACGGCCGCGCCGGCGTCGTGGCGGTCGCGGCGCCCAGCGCGGCGAGCCGTGAACGCGCCGGGCGCGAGCTGGGGCCGGCGGTCGCCGTGTACGCGGCTGCCGGGGAGCTGCTGGCCGGCACCGCGGTCGACGGCGTGATGGTGGCCGTGGCGGAGGAGGCGCATGCGGAGGCGATCGGCGCTGCGCTCGACGCCGGCACCGCGGTCCTCTACGAGGGCCCGCTGGCGGCCACGCGGGCGGCGATTCCCGGCATGATCGAGCGACTTGAGGCCGCGCGCGCTCCCACCCACGCCGACATCGAGCTGGGCTTCCTGCCGGTCGTGCGGCGGGCGGCGGAGCTGATCGCGGACGGGACGGTGGGCATCCCGCAGTTCGCGGAGGTCCGGATGGAGTCCGACTGGGGAGCGCTGCCGGAGGAGGACCTCTGCAAGGTCGATCCACCTGGCGCCGTGGTACGTCGACCCGCTGGACCGGGTGCTGGGCAGGACCGCCGCGCGCGTCCTGACGATGGACGGCAGCGGATCGGCCGGACGGGCGCAGGCGCAGAGCCTCCTGCAGCTCGACTACGGCGGCTGCTGGGGGACCTTCGCCGTCAACACCGGCGCCGTCTCCGGCCCCGACATGCGCATCGCGGTCACCGGCACCGCCGGCGACGTGCGCGTCGACCTGCTGTCAGGCGAGCTGCGCTGGCGCAGCGCCGACAGCCCGGCCTGGATGACTGAAACCTGCCCGCCGATCGAGCCGATCCTGGCCTGCCATCGATTCACTGCACGAGTGCGTGCGCGCCTTTCTGGACTGCAATCGATCGGCGCGGAGGCGAGCGGGCGCCACGCGTCGCCACGCTGCATCGGTCGTCTGTCTGCCGCGGAGCGAGTCGCGCGAACAGCGGCAGCCTGGGTCTGAGGTCGAAACGCCCGTCGACGTCGCGCGTCTTACAGCCTCTGGCGAGCAGGCGCAAGTGCTCGTCCGCGTGGAGGAGCGACGTGCCGTGATGGTTCGCGCACGCCTGCACCACGAGGTCGACCGTCGGCCAACCCGTGATAACACCCCGCAACGGCCGACGTGCGCGCGAGCTCGTCGTCGTGTCCCCTACAGCGGTTCAGCGGAAGCTCGATGAGATCGCGCGCCATTTCACGGAGCATCGTCTGTTCCCGGCCGCCGCGAGCTCCGTTCCACAGCTCCGTGCGGACGATCGGACACCATGCGGCCGTTCCCGCCACCAGAAGCGATGCCACTCGCTGGCGAACATGAGGGTCACCGTCGCGTCGCAGACTGTGAATCCAAGCCGACGTATCGATCAGCGTCACGGCGTTCCGCGCATCTCATCAAGCTCCTTCAGCGACAGCAGGTCATCACACGTTCCCAGGTAGCGGGTCAGCGCGGCGCACCGCGCGCGGCGATTGAAGTCGGCGACGGCCGTGACGATCGCCTCGCGCTTGGTCTTGGCGCCGTAATCGCATGGCTTCCTCAAGGACATGACGGGGAATATCTACGGAGGTCTTCATGCTTCCAGGATGGTGCTCTCCTTAATCCTGATCAAGACTGCAGTTTCCGGGATCACTCCTGGCCGGCCATCTCCAGTCGCGCGATTTCGCCGGGGCTGAGCTGCAGGTCCAGCGCGGCGGCGTTGTCCGCGAACTCGTCGGGGGTCGCCGAGGCGGCGATCGGATACACGTCCAGGCCGGTCTGCATGATGTAGGCCAGGGAGACGCGCGCAGCCGACACGCCGTGCTCGCGACCGATCGCCTCGCGCCGATTCCAGGCGGGTGAAGTTGCCGTCCGAGCAGTAGGTGTCGGCGGACAGCGCCTCCCTGCCGGAGTCCGGCCTGGGTTTGTCGCGGCCGACCGCCGGAGAAGAAGCCGCCGGCCAGGCTCGACCAGGAGAACACCGGAAGCTGCGTGCGGCGGTACCAGGCGCGGTCGCCGG
>CASHTH010001219.1:0-21110 GCA_030341885.1 Geodia barretti | reverse complement strand
CAAGTTTGAGGCGTTTTGTACGCGGATCACGTGAGATTTCACCCGTGTCATCCCTATAATATAGAGCGTCTACCGACGCTCTGATATATACCTGAGAGGATCGACCAGGAGTGATCGTGCCAGGCCACCAGGCAATAGCTGGCACTCTCTGCCCTCCTTCCCACGTTGTCCCCTTGCCGCATCGCAGAGGACCTGCGTTGCCACCACGGATCTCTCTCATGAGCGACGGACTGGGGCAGGAGAGAGGAGGAGGGAGGAGAGGGGGAGGGGACAGAGGACAGGGGAAAAGGGACAGATAGAGGAAGACAGAAGACACATGGTTTACCAGTAAGTACATTTTAACCAAATAATCTCCTCACCCATTGTCAGAGACGAAGAATACAAGGGTGTTGTTGCTGACGCCGGCCTCGGTGAGAGCGGAGAATATCTGCCCCACCCCCCAGTCCAGCTCGTTCAGCGAGTCTCCAAACTTGAGTCTTATGCTGGTGTTTGTGAACTTTGGACTGGCAAACTGGGGGTGGTGCGTGTGCTGGAACGCCATGTAAAGGAAGAACGGCTCGTCCTCTCCTGCAGACACACATTATCAGCCACCTTCTCTGTAACAAATGTGTCGCTAAACGAAATTGGAAATTTTTCAATAAAGATTGCAAATTCCAGTTAGAAAACCTTTTTGTAACAGGTCTTGGGGCAAGTTTGTTGTCTCCCTCTCACTTTATTATTAAAGCTAAGTGTAGAGGTAGCTAACCAGCCTTTGTCTTGATGAAGGAGGTTGCAGCATTGATGTACGTGGCAGTGAGTGAGAGGAGATCAGCCGGCTGCTGGACAATGTCCGTGTTGTTAAACACCGGACAGGGCGTCTCATCTGGGAACCAGAGAATAATATATATATACACGTTATTATGACATCCTCGTTCCATTTATAACTGACAATAATCATTTTGCCTACCAGTTCGACAGCTATCGAAGCAAGGGATGTTGGGAGCAAAGCAGGTGAAGCAGGGACAAAAGTCGTGTGAATACGGAATACCCTATATCGAAACAGCAACAGTATGCAACAGTATGCAGCCAGTGGAAATGTGTGTGGCCTGTACCAAGTAGTGGTCAAAGCCCTGGTTGGTCGGAAGGTAGGTGTTGTTGGCGCCAACTCCCAGGTGCCACTTGCCCACGATGGCTGAGCTGTAGCCGGCAGGCTTCAGGAGTTCAGCCATCGTCACCTCGTCATGGGGGAGACCTAGCGTGTCGGATATACCAATATTGTTCTATCCCATAGATAAAAACCTCTGCTAACTAGCTCAGATTGCCTCACATCATACAGTAGACGGCCTAAAATAATGGCTGTAATATATACTAATGAACTGTATAACTCAAATGATTTATCAGAGCTGTAGTATCAATTGGCTCACATCATAGTTTGCAAACCTTCAGTATACGAAATCATTGATGTATGATACCACGAATATCTATTGACTTGTTACAGACATTGGGATATCGCACATTAATTAATGGGATGACAGACCTCCAACATTAGCAGGATTGAAAACTCCGGGATATATCCCACTCCTGGTCTGGTAGCGCCCTGTCAGTATGGACGCTCTGCAAACACACACAAACAAAGGTCGATAGCTAATGGTTCACGTGGTCTAGGGACCTGGAGGGGCTGCAAACGGGGGAAGAGCTGTAGAATGATGTCATGACGAGCCCCTCAGACGCCATCTTGTCCAGGTTTGGAGTCGTGGAGGTCGGATGACCGTACACCGCCAAGTCCCCATAGCCCAACTAGCTAGTAGACATTGAAGGACGCCATGTAAAAAAACTCGCATGTGTTTCACGTACGTCGTCTGCAAACAGGAGAACTATGTTGGGCTTGTCTGCCTTGGCTGCTGCTAGCTCCAGACCGAAGAAGAAGAAGGCGAACGCCAGCAGGGAAACGGCCATGCTTTTAGCAAAGAGCACCCCCGTCGTAGCTATGCGCATGCGTAGAATTAGACAATAAAAGCGTGTTGCGCTAGCTAAAAGTGGTTGCAAGTGTGTGAGAAGAGATGTTTTTCGTTGCATTCTGTGTTGTTCAGCTGTTGTCGCTGGCCAGCGGCGAGAGCGGGGCCGCATCTGAGCTCTCGCTCGTGTTCCTGAGCGGAGAATGCGAGGGTAATCCATCTCAGCCGTGGGAACACTCGCTGGAGGAGAATGCTGCCCGAATAGCCGCGGAAGACGTCGCCGTCTGCTCCGGAGTAAATCTTCCCGTCAGGCTCACTTCGGCTGCAGCAGTGAGCTTATTCGTATTTTTTAAAGATGTGCATCCATGCATGGCTTTTTCGTGTGATTGATTGTCGAGATTCATAGCTAGGATTGTTCCAACCACAAACTTGCAACTCAGGAGGATAGCTCTGCAGTAAACAGAGAGTTGGATGCTCTACTGGAGGTGGTGCAGCCTGCACTGTTCAACTCTAGTCTGCAGACCATTGGCGTCGTTTACACTGGCTGCTCAGAGGGTGTCAGAGTATTGGCAGAGGTCCTCAGCAGCAGGACCTACCAGATCCCCCTGGTGTGCACCCTCTCTCTCTCTCTTCTCTCTATTCTTTCTCTCTTCTCAGTTGATATATTACATGCCGACCTTATCTCTTGCACTGATGTTTGTGTTTACGTTGGCCGTGGTAAGCCACACTTAGTTTATTTCCACACTTTTCCATTCAGTCAATTAATGGTGGCATGTGGTAGGCACTTGCAAGTGTGCCACCATTAATAGATTAATCAACATATCTGAGGAAATTACGTGATTAGCTATTACTCTATTTCTTATAAACAGCTCAGTTTTCGTTTCCTTCCCTCACCGCACCACTCCACTGGAAACCACTACTACCATACTCGTATTGTCCCGGAAGAAGCAGCTCTCACTCCTGCAGTTGTGACTGTAATCACTCAGTTCAGCTGGACGCGAGTGGCCCTACTATCAGAGAACACTCCTGCTTTCAAACAGGCATGGAATCCATGACTGCTCCATAATACTCTCCGTATTTTTTTAACAATTGGCTTCAAAGGTGCATGGGTGCATGGCAGGGCCCCAGTTGCATACAGGATGTTTTATTGAGGAGCAGGTTGCTGGCCCACTCTGATACTTTATAGATAGGTATACTGGAAGAAGTGGGTTCTCACCTGTTAACTTGTCTCCCACTGTGAACTAGTCTAGTAAGGCCCCTCTTCTGCCGACTGCAGCTCCACAACGACATGCTGGGAGAGCTGGATGAGAGTGGTGTGTCTGTCCACCATCAGCTGATTCTTGACTCCGCCCCCAAACTCCTCCCACCAGACACACACACCCTCTTTGTAAGACATCAGACGACCAATCACAGCATGTGATCCTAGTGACTCGTATTCTATGTCTCCATTCCTGTTTCCTCTGCTGGTGTTTAGGGTGAAGATGTGAAAGTGTTTGTCCTTAATATGAGCCCACTGCTAGCCAAAGCCGTCCTCTGTTGGGTGCGGCCATCAACCCCATTATCGATGTGCTGTTTTGACAAAAATATATACCTTTTGCCCCCAGGCTCTGCGTGATCTCACTTACCCAGGGTATGCGTGGATCACCTATGGATGGTATGGGGAGCGATGGTGGGAAGAGGGAGAGGAGGATTCGGTCTCCTGCACAGCTCAGCAGCTAGCTGTCTACCTGGAGAGATCACTGGCTGTCTCTCACTACCCCACCTGGACGGTAGGAGAGGGCTCGGGAACTGTGACCGACCAACCAACCTGCCTGAAGGTTTGTTGTTGGGTCTGCATTCTTCACAGAACTGCCGAGTTTACTAAATAGGAATAGTTTTGTAACTTTTTGTCCTGCTGAAATAGAAAACGCACCATATCCTACAAAGTTGGTATGTGTCAACTTGAGAAAGGCAAGGCAAGGCAAACAAGTCAACTACACCCAGGACAGTATGACATTTGAATATTATACACATGATGGGAAGGAATAATTATACTTTCTCTTTACTCTGCTTTCATTTTTCATCTTTCTCACCTGTATATACAGTCTGGCCTTGAGTTGACTAACGAGCTCCTCCTCAGAGCCGCTCCGCCCACGACTCCGCCCCCTGGCCTCCGTTCACCACTCCCTCCCTCGGTGTACCTGGTCTACGATGCCGTCTGGACAGCTGCATTGGCCCACACCACAGCTCCACTCTCACGGTACCCCGAGACAGTCGACAAAGTCTCCTTTGAAGGATCGTCTGTAAGTGATCCACTTTCCTCTGTGTGAAGGTTTTTTTACCACTGTCTTTCCAGGGCCTCGTGTCGTTTGGCAATGGAACCAGAGAACTTTTCCAACTCACTCTCTTTCAATACAGAAGAGGTATGTAGGTAAAAATTTGTGCAACCTGGAAAAATTATTCTCATTTTTGAAGTGCATCATTATAGCTAGAAATGTGCATAAAAATAATGTGCTTCATTTTTTTGGCTCAGTGAATGGTGAACTGCAGAGGGTGACAGTTGCTAGTCTTACACCTTTGGAAGACAGCTCTCACTATGACATCACTTTTAACGAAGGGGAAACCCCTGCCACAGTTTGGCCTAATGGGGTTCCACCCGATGGGACACCGATACAAGTGGAGCATTTTCCTTACCCTGCCCTGATGGGTATTGTGTACACCTACTCTCTACTTGGTGTGCTGTTTGCCCTCGGATGTCTCGCCTTTAATCTGGTCTTCCGCAAGAGAAAGTTAGTTTTTCTTCTTTCAGTCTCCTTGGGGATATGCAAAAGTGTTAATGGAGGAAAAAGCAACAGTGTCAATAGACTGGGAGACTAAGCTGATGAGATTTTCTTGGAATCGTGCTGCATCTTATGCAGCTTCTATTGTTGCAACACTTTTTCATGCAATCGGCATGTCGAATTTGATTCAACACTCCTTTCTCCTCCCCCTCTCTCTCTCTCTCGCAGGCTGATCAGGTTGACTAGTCCAAATCTCAACAATATCATAGTCCTCGGGGCCATTGTTCTTTACCTGGCTGGCCTCGCCTTCTTCTACCCCCAGGGAGCCTCTCGCACTGGCATCATATGGGGCTGCAACGTTAGTCTTCTCCCTTATCCCTCCATCCCTTCACTCACTCCTCTCCCTTCTTGTCAATCCCCTCCCTCACTCCCTTCTTTCATTTCCCCCTTTGTCTCCCTCCCCTCCCCACAGCTAAGGGCATGGACGGCAGCCCTTGGGTTCTCTGCATGTTACGGAACTCTCAACGTAAAGATGTGGAGAGTCTACTCAATATGTAGGAACCCCAGACCTTCCATGTCCAAAAGTGTAAGTCATGCTCCAAAGACCTATAATTTTTTATGAGAATGAGTTGTGCACTCAACAAATTTGTTGCATTGTAAGCCATGGTGTGCATGTGCAGCGAGGGTTAGAGTATTTTGTTTGCTGTCTGTCTGTGTGTCTGTTAATGCTATTCTGGCACTTACATGGAGCACAGTTCAATAGCCTCTCAGTCCTTCAATATGGGACTGATATTGGATCTGACATGAAGATTTTCCGTCGGTCTTCCTATGCAGCTGATCAAAGATTACCACCTGGTGTTACTGGTCCTAGGATTCGTGATGGTCGACACTATCACACTAGTGGTCATCACGTCTCTGGACAACTCTCGATTCACCGTCATTACCATCCCCAACAAGCAGGATCCCACCCCTCGCATCAATGTACGTATGTACATGCACATGGGGGGGGGGGGTGCATTGCATATACTTCACAAATACTGCTCCAATGTATTGGTTCACCAACCATGATTAAGTGGACCATTAGATGTGATATACCTCAGTGAAGTTCTGAGTTCAATAACACATGCATTAAGAGCTGTGGTTTTCCCTTTACCTTGCTACCTTGCTACCTTGCTACCTTGCTACCTTGCTACCTCGTTGTTGACATAGATTTTATGCATGTTCTAAGGAGAACTGAATACACTTATGAGTGTGTCCCTCCCTCCTTGCCCTTAGGAAGAGGGTATAAAGGAAGTGTCGGTGGTGTCTCGTTGCCTCTCCACCACTGAACCCTATTGGCTCTCAATCCTCTTTGGTTACAAGGCCATCATCCAAGCCATCGGACTGTACCTGGCTTTCAAGATCCGCAACATCAAGATTCGCGGTCTGAACGACTCGCGAGAGGTCTCCATCACTCTCTACATATCGAGCATGATTCTTTTCATCGTTGTGGTAGTGACGTTTGTCTATGGTGACTATATTGATGTGGACGGGTTTGTGTATGGTTTTGGACTCTCTACTTGTGCAACTGTAGTCCTTTCCCTCACCTTCATTACCAAGGTGGGTATAATACCTACAGCCACTCTAATGGCCCTGTAGTCTATAGTTAAGCAATCACTGGGAAGTGAGGCATGCCTTCCTACCTTATGCAACCATACAATCTTTAGCTTGTGTATTCATCACATACCAATGCTGTGGAGTGTAACATTATTGCAATGCTATCTGCACATATTATTGCAACATGTCTCCTTTTTCTGCAACATGCTCATGCTTGCCTGAGGTGCATGGAGATCTCACCATTTCCCTCTCTCCCCCCTCTCTCCCCAGATGGTGAATCTCTACAGGGATCCTGAGGGCAAGGACATATTCCAGGCCCCCACTAGCACTGATGCAGACCCTGGGACTGACATTTACTACCTCCAGAGGAGAGTCAGAGAGCTAGAGAAACAAGTGGAGCTGGCCAGAAGTCAAGAGGTCCATTTTGTATATCTTTGTTGCTATTCATGACTTTTCCCTCCTCTCTTTCTGCAGAACCTGCTGGACATTGGAACACCCAAATCACTGTCTATTGCACCACCTCCCATGTCATCGTCAACAAACACCCCACCCAGCACTAGCGACTCTGTGACTACTTCTAGAGCACAGGCACCTTCCGACTATGAACAGTAAAATCGATGTGCGAAACTGATGTGCGCATGCGCAATTAAGTACGTCTTATGTGTACAGGTTCATTCAGCAGTAAAGTAGTCCGTTTGTTTTTCGGCTCGCTGGGCGATATGGAAAAGGCTCTGGCTGCAATATTTGCAGCGTGCGTGCTGCTGTCTTGTCTCGACGGGTGGGCGGTGCGGGGAGAAGGAGACTCGGGCGATGGCGAGCGGCGGACTGCGGCGAAGGTTTCGTTCCTGCAGTCGCAACGTGTGGCGGAGTGGTTCGACGACAGCGCTCGAGACGCTCTGCTGGCTGCCCAGCTAGCACTCAGGGACCTCGCCACTGCAGGAGCTACCTCGGGGGACTCCTCTCCCGACCCGGAGCTGGTGAGTGGGTTGGAGAACGTTTGTCGACTTATTTCAGCGACTATGAATAATGCGTCCATGGGCTAAGTTCGGCGAAGTGCTGGCTGGAAATGTCCATGATTAGAAAATAATATGACAATACCAGAGACTAGATACATAGCTCCAGCCATGAATAAGGTGCTTTTTGGTTTTTCATACATCTCTGATTGAAAAAAAGCCAGAAAATAGCATGAGTGGTCAGCTGCACGTTTCCTAACCTACTATATACACACTTATGCGCAGCAAACTGAGTAAAAGAGGGTTGTGGGTATAAAGTTTGCATAGCTGTAAGGTCACTGCAGGCTACACATGGGTTACATCATCAGCACATTAGGAGGAAATGCAGTGTGGTGTGACTTTAAATGGGGAATCATGGGGAACTTGATGACCAGGGTGGCATTCACCTAAGCACACTCACTGTTAGCATAAGTTGAAAATGGAGAGGGAAATACATCTTTCTTCCCAAAAACGTGTTTTGTTTTTTTTCCATTTGCAGGTGGCATATGATAAGGACGACTTGTTAGGAGTCAACGGTTCCGTGGTTGCCGTAGTGAGTGCAGTGTGCACTAACGAGACTTGCCACGCCCACTCTCAGTCATCACACGGGATTCCAGTAGTAAGCACATCACCCTTCACTCGGGATCGACTCTAAAATTGAAACCTCACAGATCTCAGTTTCTCCGTCATGTCTTGGAGAACGCCGGTACGTGAACTCCACCACGAGTGACCAAAACTCCATGACCCAGCCCTCCGCCCCGCTCTGCATGATCCCGTCTCTCTCCCACCTTCCTCGCGGCACTGCAGCTCTCATCTCCAGCTACGGCTGGGTCCGGGTGGCTGTACTGACTGAACTGGAGAGCCAGCTGGTTATGGTGGGTCCCCCACTCCACTACTGCTTCGTTTGTCAATCCTGCAACTGTGACAGGAATCCCTGTGTGTACTACTAGCTGGGTTTGTACACACTGAGAGGGGGTTCACAACTCCACATGCACAGTCATCACTATTACCCACTCGACAGTAGTAGTCACAGTTGTCTGTGGAAATTCTGGCACGCCTAACATGTCTACATGTTCCCAGAATTACTGTAATTATGTGTACTTTTTCCTCGGAAGAGATGTGTATCACGAGTCGCTAGCTAAGGTGTATGAGAATATTGAAAATGCTAGAAAGAGCTCAACATGCATTGTACAAATCTCCATAGGATCCTGTTGAGTTGTACCAGGAGCTGGTGGATGCTGGCATCACAGACATCATGGAGATGCCCCTCTCTCCCAACTCATCCCTCTCTGATGCCCTGGTATGGGGGTATGGTAATGTGTGTGAAAATTGTATTGAATTTTGATTTTTTTCAAGCATCGCGACTACCGTATCGTGATACTGAACTCTTCACCAGTTCTGTCAAGACTTGTCTTGTGTGAGGTGAGAAATTCCCTCCACCTCCCTTCATAAACTACCAAGTGGAGAGGTTCCTTCATAGACCTGTATATTTGACTGCCAAATGTTTACTCATGTGGCACAATACTAAACTACGTATGTTATCTTTCTTCAGAAAAACAATCATGCACTTTCAATAATGTCATAAAAGTACATTTCTCACCCATCCCGACGCACACACACATACACACAAAAGGCTGTTCGAAGAAACCTCAACAGATATGTTTGGATCACACCCGGATGGTATCCCCGTGGGTGGTGGAGTAACGAAGGAGGTGCCCCTGTCGGTGACTCCCAATCATCACAACCGCCCTCGAGCTGCTCAGACAGCAACCTGGAGCAGTTTATAGGGAACGGAAGAAGAGTACTATCGATTCTGCAGAGCCCTCCTTACACCAGCAACAGCGTGAGGCGTTGCGTAACACTTTTGACTGTATTGCAGTTTTGCCATTGTGTCAGTGGAGAGTAAAGGGAAAGAGATATATCTAGACAATCCCTCTACTCGCAAGTAAGAGTAGGCTGCCCATCTGTGGCTGCTGTCCTGTAGTTTTGACCCACCATAAGGAATGGTCTTTGTGCGATGATTAACCAAGAGTATATATAGCCAGCCTGCTATATTGCACACCAAACGAGGAGAAACACTTTGACATAGGTGGTTTATGAAATGCCTACCTCTTAGTTTATAAGCACCTTTTCTTGTGCAAAGTCCATTTATTGTGATGTCTGTTTGAACCTCTCAGTCAAGATCGATGGAGTTCCAGCAGAAGTGTCTGGAGAGTGGTCTGAAGGACTGTGTGTATGCTAGCCTGGCATACGATGCAGTGTGGGCCATTGCAGAGGCACTCGCTGAGACTGGAGACCTCCGTGCAGCTCTGGGAAACTCCACGTTTGACGGAGTTTCAGTGAGTCTACAGAGCTAGCCAGATACATAAACACTTACTCCTCCCTCTCTCCCTCGCCCTACCTCTCCCCCTCCCCTCATTCTCTAGGGTTCAGTGAAGTTTGATTCTCAATCTTACCGTGTGTTGGGTGGTTACAGACTGGGGCAGATGAGGCTCACATCAGGTGCATTTGCAATTTCAGAGGAATGTTTATATATAAACAGCAGCAGAACCGTATTTTTATTGTAGACTCCAGTATTTCAATGA
Source organism: Geodia barretti (assembly GCA_030341885.1). Lineage (NCBI taxonomy): Eukaryota > Metazoa > Porifera > Demospongiae > Tetractinellida > Geodiidae > Geodia > Geodia barretti. The sequence continues at coordinate 11,244 of CASHTH010001219.1, read as the reverse complement.
AATCACATATTATATCATTGGTAATTTGTCCCCGAGGACTCAGAGAGGTTACTGCACTCCACTTTACCACACCAGTACTGTTCTATCCATACAGACGATGGTGGTCTAGAGAGTGTTCCAGTGGCCACTCTGACAGAAGAAGGCTCCAGTGCAGGACTGGTTCTCTCCTACCTCCCTGGAGAGTCAGAGCTCACGGTGTGGGGCGAAGGGGGGCCCCCTCCTGACGGTTCCCCGCTGACTGAACTCAAACACCCCCTCACCTCCCTCGTTGTCATCTGCTCCGTTCTCTCTGGTGCCGTCATTATCTGGGCCATCGGCTGCATCCTCTTCAACCTCTACTTCAGGAAGAAGAAGTGAGCCTCTGCCCCCATTAATGCCAAATTACGTTACCCCTATTCAGTCTTCACATTTTCCGTAGTTTGCGTAACTTTTCCATATCGCGCGCACCCCTTGGAACACCCTGTGAAAGTCTTACTAGTCCTTTTTTCCCACCAACTGCAAGTTTTTCCCTATAGATAACTTTGGCTCTCTCTCTCTCTCTCTCTGCACTGTACCAGGATAATCAAACTGACCAGCCCGACTCTGAATATGATGATAGCAGTCGGAATCATTCTAACAAACATGTCCACACCACTAACAATGTACCCAGGTCTACCTGGTCTTGAGGAGGCCCTGCCCACCGTGTGCATTGTGAGCCACTCACACACACACACACACACACACACACACTCACTAGCCCCACTCCATAATGCATGTGTTTGTCCATTTCAACTGGTTACTTTGTGGAACGGGAAGGAAAAGAAATCAAGGAAAGATTAACAATAGGAAACTAGTGCATGTGGCAGGCCAATATGGGGTGGATTATATAGACCCCTACTCAACTCTAGAATTGCTGCATGTAAACAGAGAAAGATCGTTTAGGTGTGTTTGTGTAGTATGCCAGTGAGTGGTGTATTGTTGCAGCTGAGGTCGTGGTTGCTGCCCATTGGGTGGTCTCTCAGTCTCTGCACCATCTCTGTCAAGATGTGGAGGGTGTTCGTCATCTACCGCACCACCAAGAGACTCAAATCACTCAAGGAAAAGAGGGTAAATTTCTCTACACTAGTCCTGACTACACGGTAAATTAATGTGTCTTCACAATTATTGTGTGTGTGTTGTCTGCTACACAGATGAGGATATTTCTTCAAGATAGTTTCATGGTGGCAGTGGTCCTGTGTATGGTGGTGGTGGACGTCATTGTACTGATCATAGGGACATCCCTGCCCCAGACACGCTTCACTCCGCAGCGCGTGCCCGACAGGGAATTCCCCCCCTATCGGAATGTGAGCTCTGGCAGGAGAGAGAGGTGTGTGTGAGAGAGAGAGAGAGAGAGAGAGAGTAGAAAGAGAAATGGAAGGGAGAAGAAAGTAGTAGGGGAAATACAGGCATCTCAATTCTTGAGTCATGCTAATCTCATGTGCCCTGCAGAGCGAGGATGTGGAGGTTGTATACGAGAACCTTCAGTGTGTGACGGATAAGGGGCTCATCTGGGTGGCCTTCCTCTTTGGCTACAAGATCATCTTCCTCATCAGCGGTGTCGTTCTCGCCGTCCTCTCTCGCAAGGTGAAAGTGAAAGGGCTGAACGAGTCGCGAGAGGTCCAGGTGACCATGATTATCTCGACCCCCATCGTTATTACGGGGCTGGTGTTGCGACTACTCCTCTCAGACTACCTCAACGTGGTGGGGACATTGTATGCCCTCAGTGGCTCCCTCTACGGAGGACTCATTCTGGGAATCATATTCTTGCCTAAGGTAACATAAAAAATTATCGGTGGCTATCAATTTTTTGATCATTAAAGTTATGTGGTATTTTTATAGTGGTCATTTGGCAGCAGAGCCTTGTGTGATACATGATTTTACCAACCCCACCACAACTCAGAGTGCTCTTTAACCCTCGGCATGCATGCATGGGGGGCATCTATTAGAAATCATTGTGAATCATTGTACTAACTTGTGATGATAACTTGGTCCTCTGCAGATGGTGTATCTGTGCAAGAACCCGTCAGGAGACCAGATATATTCCTCAAAAATTGGCAAGACCCAGTCACAAATATCAAGAGACCGGTCTGCAACCAGCACCAGTGTCGTGGCCTTTGACCCCGCACTATCTCTCAAACCACTCATCCGAAAGGTATTGCTTCGTATAAAACAATTTCACTCTCTCTCGTTTCCCTCTTAGTTCCTTTTAGCTTGCACTTTCTCCCTCTTCATGGCATGCGGCTAGTTTGAACGTAGCATGTATAAATACAGTGTATGGCTGTGTGTATGGTTCATCTTTCTCGGTGTCTGTCAGAGCTCGGTGGAGAGTGGACTTGGTTCCTCGGTGGCAGAGGAGGAGGGAAAGTTCTCAGAGAAGGACTGTAAGAACACTGCCGTCCCCAGTCATATCCTACCCACAGTAAGCAAGACCCTGTTTGATAGGGGCCTTTATGCAGCCAACTACAAAATCTTCATTCTCAAAAATGTGAATATATACGCCTTTGAAAAATTCGCAAGCTCGATGTTCCTGCCTGTAATGAATACATTTTCTGTGACTCTTGTTTAATAAGACACCCCCCCACAAAGTGTATAGCTTAGTCCCGATGCATCCATTTTGTGACACAGATTGAGGAGGCAGCGTGCAGCAATGGTACGACACCTGGTATCAGTGACTTTAACTATTCCGAGGAAGTGGGTGTGGTTACATCTCCTGGTGGCAGTAGCTCACACCCTCGGATGGATTCAACCAGAGAGGAGGAACAAGAAGGGGCGGAGTCACAGAGCCAATTATAGCACCGCTGTTTTATTATACAATCAGATGTGAATCACAAATCATGATTTAACTCTAGGCACAAACAAGTGTGGTTTGAGTGTTTTATATTTCAATAGTTGGTGTGATGTAATAATGACGTAATTGTTTCAGGAAACAATGACGTAATCGCCTCAGGAGCAATCAGTGTCGACAATGGTAGGGGCGTACTCATCAGGCTCGGAGGAGAAGTCCCAGTTGTACTGCTTTGTGAGGTTGTCTCGAAACTGGAGGCCTTTCTTCACCAGTCGTGAGTCCAGGGAGCTGCCTTGCTCCAGACAGGCAAAGAAAACCTTGCAACAGAGAACAATAGTTGGTACACGTTGTAGAAAGAGATGCAACTTGGATTTTGGGAGGAAATAGCTCATTAGATGCCTGCCGTGTCATAACAATCGGCAACCTTTAGTAGAGCAAATGAGGATACTTCAAGTAGTGTTGATATATATACCTGTAATGTGGTGGTGAGAAAGTTGCTTCGAGAGACAATGTCGACAAAGAAATCGTCTGGTATCTCTTTCAGCTGGAAATGTAGCACGGCTAATGCAACAGAGAGGGAGGGGTCATGAAGATAGTTGGAGGTGAGAAAACGGAGCTCTAACTGATAAAGTTGGTGAAGAGCTCAGTCTGGTCAGAGAGAGCACTCTCACTCATACACAGCAGCCTCACCAGCTCCTTCCAGTGCTCAAATGCATCGTACACTGCAGCAGACACAACACACACACACACACACACACACAGTATTAATGTATATGGTTCTCCCTGACATGATAAGCTAACCATGAGCCAGGAAAAAGCAGAGAAAAGCCAACTGTAGCTCCCCCAGCAGGTCTCTATCTTCAACAGAACAGCAGACAGGGAGTGTGTTAGTGAAAAAGAGTTGAATCTCACAGTGGGTGTGGTTTGAGGTCATTAACGACTGGAGAGTGTAGCTGAGGTCCATGCAATGGTGGCTGATCTCAGAGGGGGAAGCCCCCACCGGGTGCCGCTGCCTCGGTACCTCTGAAAACCTACCACACACGACCACAAAGTGTACTATTGTATGTGCCTATTGTCATTTCATTGTGTTGGAAGGTTCATTCTCAATATGCAAATGTACTGAAGTTTACCTCAGTGCTGTCTCTGGTTTCGACTTGAAGAGTGGTAAATCTGTTCTCCTCTTCTGAGAGGTACTGTCTACACTTGGTTCAAAGTCACCCACCCCGGCAAATCTTCCACCTCCATACCCCCTCCCTTCTCTTTCTCCTTCCTCCTTCTCTCCCCCTCCTTCCATCTCTCCAGTTACTTCCCTCTCTCCCCCTCCACTTTCTTCCCTCTCTCCCCCTCCTTCCCTCTCTCCCGTTACTTCCCTCTCTCGTCCTCCTTCCCTCTCTCCCTCCCCACTGCCGACAGCAGATGTCTCCTGCACAATCTGGCTCACCGAGGTCACCTTACCACTCAATGGCTGGATCCTACATAGCACACACACCGCCATACAAACTCTCTCATTTTACCTCGAGACTTTGCTATATGAGAACCAACCTGGTGACAAGGTCCTGTGAGATGTGGTTGGAGAGGGAGACCCATTTCTTGAGGGTATCGTAAGGATATGGTCCCAGTCCCTGGTCCAAATCCTTCAGACCTGAAATAAACAATTCACAGCTTCAGAGAAAGACAGGGATAGGGGGGGACACCTGCTCTTATCCTCTCCACCATCTCCGTGGAAATGCCTTCGTCTGTGAGATCTTCGGTTTTATGATCCCATTTCATCACCAGAACCTTCGGAGACACACAACTATGTCTCTGTGAGCCGCAGTTTTCTCAGAAGAACACTTGCCTCCTGTCGTTTGAAGAAATGAAAGAAGCCAGTTCTAGGTGCTGCATCTCCCTGCTTGCTCACGGCACTGACGAACAGACACAGAGCGGTAAAAGGTAACTAGGGGGTCTGCAAACACACACCAGTAGTAGACGAAATGGAGTCCAGGCGGGATCATCTTGACGCCCTTGAACTTGGGCCCCACGCTCCAAGAATTGTAGTCGATACCGAACTCCGTCCTCTGGGGCACGTCCAGCAGCACAAGAACCGCTCCCTCTGCAAAGAGCCGTCTCGCCAGTTCGGGCTCCATCTTGGTCTTGGGCGCATGCGCGTCATGCTCGGATGGGCATCTAATAGAGTCAAGCAAGAACGAAGTTGACAAGTGAAGTCAGCTATACTGGAGGAGATGCGGAGGAAGATACGTTATATCGTCACAGCGTTTGTGCTGCTGTGGTTGACGGTGTCCGTGGTGTACCTGCTTCCTTTCCTCGTCGCATCTAAAGAAGACCCTACGTTCGTGAGTCTTTCTGCAGTGTCTCAATGTATTCAGTCTCGATCTCAGATCATTCTGCGTTCTAGCCTTCCGTGCGACGCCTCCGCGTTTTGCTTTTTCTGGGACTATATACTTGGTCCATGTCACCAGTAGCCGTCCAGTGCTCAGCGATGCTTCCTTCACCATATGCGTGTAGAAGCCAGTTTGTTTTACTTGACATACAAGTGCAAAGGAAGCAAAAGGGATATTAGCTTATTAGCTTAGGCACTACTATAAGACATCAGCTCTATAATACAGCTACAAACAACCCGAGGTAATAAAGTAATAAATAGGTTTGCAAACAAAATGCTCTCAGAGTAGGCAAAAGCTGTGTTGTGTAGTTTGTTCCTGGCAATTTGTATGTTAGCATGACAAGACAAATTGCACTGTGGCATCACCAACTACACATGTTTGGACACAATTTTGAGAGGAACCCACAAAGGTTTGACGGCATATGCGGACGGAGCTCCTGTCTCTTTGATTTGAAAAACAATCCACTAAAATCTAAAAAGTTTTTTTCCGTAGCTCCCTTCTCTGATACTTTTTAGCAATACAAGAGTTTTCTCACGTAAACGCAGTTTTCATTATCTGAACCCACAGTATGATCACAGACCTGCCAACAAGAAACTAAATAGCCACGCAGAGGTCCCTGTGGACTACCATCAGGTGAAACAAGATCAACAAGTAGCTGAGGACGACAGTCCCTTGAAAGACCAGCCGAAGAAAGTGTCTCCGAATCTGATTGGTTTCAACGAGACAAAGTATCTGCGTTCGTCTCACAAGAACTCCGATGCCTACAAACTGAACGCGTTCAATCAGGTCGAGAGTGACAAACTGCACAGCGACAGACTCATTCCAGACACTCGAAACTACAAGTGAGAGGACGGGAAAAGATGTGTTAGTACTAGGAAATATGGGGATAAATTTCGTTTGCCTTAGTATCATAGCGTACCCGTGTATATACTTTTGGCACACTGTTTCTACTGCCAATTTCATAGCAATTTAGAGCCACTATACGTTACTGCCCCCCACCTTTTATGGGCCAATCTAGTGCTAATGTACTCCTCCTCTCCACTGTAGGTGTGGGTCTAAGATCTACCCCAGCCCCCTACCCTCAACTAGTGTCATCATCTGCTTCCACAACGAGGCTCGCTCTACACTGCTTCGTACTGTTGCCAGGTAACACAGTACACACGTCTCCTCATGAGTATTATACTACGGTAGTTGCTGACTCTGCCTTGTGTGTTATTATGGTCAGGGTTTGGCTGTTTTAGTAATTTTGTTTGTGTGTGTGTGTGTGTGTATGTGTGATGCAAACTTTATAACTCCAGTGTCTTGAACAGAAGTCCTCCAGAGCTGATACACGAGATTATTCTTGTGGATGACTTCAGTGACGATCGTAAGCCAAATTACTTCCTGCCTTGCGCAAAAACGAACGGAAGCAGCGGGGAGCATGCGTCAACGTTGCGCGCGCGAGTACGTATGAATAACATTACGAAACCACAATCGTAGCTTTCCACTCTGCCTACATAAGACCACTCCGCGTTCAGTTCGTCAGCTTTGCGCAGTGGCAGTACCGTAGCCAGTGAGGTTTAACCGAGGCGCGGTTATTGCTGATTGAAAACTTATCCCAATATCCCGTGAGGGGGACGTGAAATACCGTCCGCCTTACAATTTTTGGAGGCCACTACGGTGGTCGGCAGTAACAACAAAATTAAACTCACAAATGCACTACATAGTAGAGATCTGCAGCAGAGAATCTATCTCTGTCTCGGTTAGTGTTCACCCCCCTCTGGGTTTTGCATGCAGCTGAAGATGGCAGGCAACTAACTCAGCTCCCGAAGGTGAAGATAATCACAAATGACATGAGAGAAGGTGAATGCCGTAGATCTCCCTCCCTCACCATTTGCTTCACTGCGAGTGCCCTGCCACCCCAGGTCTGGTGAGGTCAAGGGTGAGCGGTACGGAGCTGGCAACAGGGAAGATACTGACATTTCTGGACAGCCACTGCGAGTGTAACACTGGCTGGTTGGAGCCTCTGCTAGCCAGAGTGGCTGAGGTATGTGTCTGTGAATGCACCACTCTAGTGGAGGTATATAGCAATGTGTGTGTGTAGGATCCTACGGTGGGTGGTAAGTCCAATAATTGACGTCATCAACATGGACAACTTTCAGTACGTCGGAGCCTCTGCAGAGTTAGTCGGAGGTGAGTGAGGGGCAGCCCCTGTTCGTTAAACTCGTTACCTCCCCATCCTCATAGGGTTTGACTGGAGTCTTCACTTCAAGTGGGATTCCCTCTCGTCAGCTCGCCGTGCCAAGCGAAAAGACCCCACATCTCCCATACAGTCAGTCAATAACCTCTCTACTTGAGTCTAGTTCCACTGTTTGTCTCCCAGGACACCGATGATCGCTGGTGGACTGTTTGCCATGGACAAGGAGAGATTTGACAAGACTGGACGATACGACACGGAGATGGACATCTGGGGAGGAGAGAATTTTGGTACAAAACACCTCATTACTATGTACTGTATGGCAGGAATAGTTTGATGGTAACAAACCATTGACTATTATTGCTACTATATATACACACCCCTGAATGATGAGATCAGGGTGCAGTGGTTTATTGCACTGCTCCTGTTATACTTCAGAGATCTCGTTCCGGACGTGGATGTGTGGTGGTTCCATGGAGATAGTGCCTTGTTCCAGAGTTGGCCACGTCTTCCGGAAGAGACATCCCTACACCTTCCCCCAGGGAAATGCCATGACATACATCAAGTCGGTCCCCTCTCTCCTCTCCCTCCCTCCTCTTTCCTCTCTCTTTCTTCACTAGTATACACCCCCCATCCCCCCTCTCTTTCTCCTAGTAAGCTCACTGTCTGTCGCAAAACTCTCTCCTCAGGAATACAAAGAGGACAGCAGAGGTGTGGATGGACGGCTACAAGAAGTATTTTTACGCGGCTCGGCCGTCGGCCAAAGGCAGGAACACCGTAATGGGAGAGTGAGTTCAGTCGTCTATTGGGTGGACCCCCATCGTTACAGCATCCATTACTGTTGTTCCAGTATATCAGAGAGAGTAAAGTTGAGAAAGGAACTGAACTGCAAGTCCTTCAAGTGGTACTTGGAGAACGTCTATCCAGAACTAAAGTAAGAACACCGCAAAATTTAGGGGCAAAAGCAAAAAAGTGAAGAGTGTTAGGGTGTATTATGGAAAAACAGCAGACTTTTATTATACAGTCATATTTCAATGTGCAATGCGCCTCAGGCATTACAGTAAAAGTGAAGTGGTGTTTGTGTGTGTTTCTCAGTGTCCCGGAGCCACTGGATGTGGAGTTTGGAGAGGTGAGACAGAACGAAAAGTGTATCGACACCCTGGGCAGAGGAGTCGGAGGTTCTCCTGGTCTCTACAAGTGCCATGGAGGAGGTGGCAACCAGGTTAGTGTGTGTGTATATATGTCTTCCTGGACCCAGTCTCCAATTCTTGCTTCTTCCTGCTGTGTTGTAATCCAGTCAGCATGTTTCACTGAATCTTCCTCTCTCCTCCCCTTTTACTCCCCCCTTCTCTCTCTCTCACTTCCTCTACACAACCCCTCCTCCCCCCTCTCTCTTTCCTCTACCAGGCATGGTCCATGACGTCAACAAAGGCGATAAAACACGAGGAACACTGTCTGGGGTCACAGGGTTCATCTGTCGTTCTGTGGACGTGTATCTCGACCTCAGAGGACCAGCACTGGGAACACAACTCCATGAAACAACTTGTTCACAAGTCAGTCGCCTCACTAACATTGTCAAGAGCATGCAATACAAGATGGCATGGTTTCTCTGACTTTTTTGGATACAAATAATGTCAAAGATGCTTCTGGGAGCATGATTACACTGCATTAACTTCTGCAAACCGTATTAAAGAATTGAGGAGTGTGTGACTTGTGTGATGTGTCTACAGAGGGAGTGGACTGTGTCTGGATAGTGAGGGAGACAGAGTCCAACTCAGCTCCTGCACACCGCCTCGCTCCTCACTCCTATGGTCCTTCACTCTCTCCAACATTGAATCCAGATGATGCCCACCACCTCACACTGAGTGGTCAGGTCCTCCACACCGCGAATGAAAAAACTTCATCCTCCAATCATTTTAATTTTTTTCGCCTCCAAGTAAAGCATTTTAGAAATGTTGGAATTGAGTGAATTTGTGTTTAAATTTTGCCACCTTCTTTTCTACTCATTGTATGATACAGAATCAGATCCTCTAATAACTTATGCCAACAAAACCCCAGAAGCACGTTACAGAACCAGAATGTGCATGACAAACTACAGACAATATACTGCTACCTACTAAGTGGCTGCTGCTGTGAAGGGTCCACTTGGTTCTGTAGCTGATAGTGCTCCTGCAATCTCAGAGATAATCTCTGGGTCATCTTCACGTACTTGTCCACACAGTGGTCGCAACACGCAATCTGCAAGGGGAGCAGGGATAGGTGCCAGTTACTCGAGTGTTTTTGACATTGAACTGGGGCCTTTGTATGCTGAAACCTCTGCATAAAGGACACCTTGGGACAAACATAGGTGTGTTAGTATCCAGGCGTATTTCATAGGTGTCCTTTATTCGCAGGGGCTTTTATCAGAGATTCACTGTATAACCTCTTCTTTGGTGACTCTCCTCGAGGTGAAGTCCCTGACGCAGTCCTCGAAACAGTTTTGGGTCACGTGATTGTAGGTCGCTATGAAATCCTTGAACTGTAGAGGCGATAATGACGCAGGGAGCGGTAGTCAAGGTCCTGCGGCTCTATACCGCTTGCAAACACATACCTGGTTGACTTCCAGCTGCGCTCTTTGCTGCGGAGTAAGGTTTTCCATTCGTTTCTGCTCCTCCCGAGGGTGTATGACCGTGACCACGTGGCAATACTTGGTAGAGGGCGTGGCTTTGGCAGCCTATATAAAGCAGCACGTGCACAGGCAGGGGGCAGGCACAGTTGGAACGTTGTTTTACACTCAGCACAGCCGGAGTTCAGCAGCAGCAAGGCAGGGAAATGTCCTCTAGTCGTGAGCAGTTCTTGTACGGAGCCATAGTCGGTGCAGGAGCCGTGGCCCTTGGGGCAGGCGCTTTTCTGGCCACCTCCGGCTTGTGGTGTGCCTCTCGGCGTCAGCCGGTATAAGACACTGCATTTTATCGTTTCACTGCTTTACTCCCATGTGTACGTGCACAGCAACACGACCATACGCGCTCCTTGGATCATGCTCCACGTCACGGTCACGGACACGGGGACCACGATCACGAACACGAAGGATGTGGCAGCGATTATCTCTTCAGAAACTTCATTACTGGACAGTATGCCCCGCCCGAGGAGCTGGCGCTGTATCCGTTCACTCCGAAAGAGTTGATCGAGTTCCACCGCAAATGCGCGGACGTCTGCATCAAACACAAACAGGTGTATAGCTATTTGAGCTCCACGAAGTAACACTTTACTCCTCAGGAGGGAGTGGAGAGTCGGGCGATGGAGGTGGGGTGTGCTGCTGGTCGGACCTCGTTTGAGCTAAGTAGAGGGTTTGACTCGGTGCTGGGGGTGGACATCTCTCAGGCCTTCGTGGACAAGTGCAACGAGATCAAGAGGATGGGGCAGACCGAGTACTGGCTGCCGGGAGAGGGAGAGCTAGGAGAGACCAAGATCGCTCACCTCCCTCCTGAAATCGTCAGTCCCTCTCCTTTTTTTACCAACTCACTCACTTGTTTTGTCCTTAGAAAAGGGACAGGGTGGAGTTTGTGCTAGGTGACGCATGCAGCCTACCTCCACTGGGGCAGTTTGGCTGCGTCTTCTGCTCCAACATTCTCTGCACAATCAAAGACCCACACAAATTCCTGCGAGACACGCACAAGTACGTGGTCCCTGGTGGGACTCTGGTGATGGCTGAGAACTATATGAGACATGGAGACGCTGCTGAGGTAAATCATAACGGTGGAACAAGCAATCCTAACCAGCCCAAGTCCCTCCAACAATTTCTAACCACATAATTGCAATTTTCCTGTAAGAATTTCTGCTATGCCATTGGTCTTGTATATATAAATATCGCAGGACAAAAGCTCACGGTTGGGTGGATACAAGGA